>PVKS010007397.1:0-73199 GCA_004027875.1 Aplodontia rufa
ATGCTGTTCGACAGTAGCTGTTACGAGCCTTTGGTTTGCCCATTTGAGTTGCTCACCTTAATTAATGACAGTGTGCTCATAAAACGGAACCATGCAATACATAGTGTTTTGTAACTTTCCTATTTTGTTGATATGATTCTTTTCATGTTAAGACAAGTCCACAAAATCTTTTATCCCACCTCTTGGAGAAATATATTGAGGAACTGTAAAATTTGGGGGGTTTTAAAAGTTTAACATTCCAAATAGAATTTGAGGCAGCATCTTTCATTAAACAAGTTAATGTAACTGCAGTGAATTTGTGAGGATCTTCCTGTCACTTCATTTTGGCTACCAATTATAGACAGATGTGTGTGTGCATGCAGACATGCACTGGGGATTGAACCGAAGCAAGTAATACATTATTAATGCTTTTTAGACTTTAGAATTGTGTATAAGGGACTGTAGACTTGTACATGTAGATTTGCCCTATCGAACTCTCTTCCTGTGTACTGAATCTATCCTTCCTCCTTCCTTCCTTCCTTTTGGCAACAAAGCGAGATAAAAATACATAAATGTATTCAATATTTAATATATAGATATAAATATGTATTTATGTACTTTTTTGCAATAAATATAATAAATCCTGAAGGGAAACTGTTACTTCCAATTTAAATTCAGGACTATAGGATTTTAATTTCATTTATCTTAAATCTGTATTATATTTTTATATGCTTAAGCCACCAATATAATAATTATTATTAGTTTTACACAATGTAGACACAACAGACTCAGGAGAATAATACTAATGCTACTGCCAACTTTTTTTTTTAAGAGAGAGAAAGAATCAATTTTATTTATGTTTTCATCTGGATTTTGTTTTTCTGACACTTAGTTGTGTATGTGGAACTGGGATTTGAGCCTAGGTCCTTGCGCATGCCAGGCAAGCACCGTAACCACTAAGCCTCTGCTCCAGCCCTACTGACAGCATTGGGTAACTGGGTAAAGAACAATTCTTGTTCTGCATAGAGTATATCATAGTAGATATATGAAGTTAAATTATTTTGTTGTAAAGATATAGAATACTCTTCCATCTGCTGATGCTTGCTTTTAGAATATGGAGAATGCTCCCCCTCTTTCCAATTGTGACTTTTGTAGTTATATGTAAAGTCACAACAGCAAAAATAAAGTATATTCAAAGAAGTCCAGATTCTAAGTGTCATCCACCTGGCCCTTCTTGTTCCCCATCCTTGCCTTATAATAGTAATAATTTTTACAAAAAGGTTTTAGGAATTTAATAATCAACCTCTATAGGTCCATAAAAATCTGATATTTTAATCAGGACTACACTATATTTATAAATTAATTCAAGGACAATTGACATTTTTAGAATGCTAAGACTCCTTTTTCAAGAATGTGGTGTATGCCCTTCCTTCCAGTTGCTCAGTTAGTACTCATGAGTTTTGCTTAGTATTTTTGGTCCAAAATCTGCATGAGAAGTACATTTATTGTTAAGTTTATGACTAGGTGTTTTATGTTTTGCCATCATTCGTGGGGTCTCCTCTTTGTTTACATCTGCTAGCTGGTTTTATTTGTATATAAGTATATGAAAGCTCATTTTTATGTGTTGGTATTATAATCTGCAACTGGAGGGAAATGGTAATTTTCCATTACAAGAGGAATAGTTTTATCTCTTGCTTTCTAATCTTTATGCTTCTGGTTGCTTTCTCTTTTATCTAATTGCATTAGTCATGACTTCAACACTACATTGAATAGTGGTGGCGATAGTAGGCATCTTTACCTTGTTCCTCGGCTTTGTGAGAAATCTCATTTATTCTTTAAGTGTGATTCTTGCGTTTTATCATATTAAGAAATACCCATTAATTCTTATTTTGTTGTGTTTCATTTTTTTAGCTATTTTCCAGTCTTTTGACCACTGTTAAAAAACAGCAGTGTAGTGGTCCAGTATTTAGATAAACCTTAATTTACTTAACCTGCAAAGCCACTAGTTGTAAGCCTGGCCTATAATCTTGGCTTCCATCATTTCTTAGCCTTGTGACTGACGCTCAACAAAATTTATCATCTCTGTCCCTTAGCCTCCCATGGGAGAAACAATAATAGAGTATCAACAGCATACAGCACTGCTGTAAGGATTCATAAACACATTAATAAAATTATTTGAAGAATCTGCATTGCATAATCCATGTTTCATGACCCTTCCTCAAATATTTGTGCACTGAAGAGAGTGCTCTAACAGTGTCTTTGCCCATACATCATGTGTGGTTGTACAGCTGTTTCTTTAGCAAAAGTACCTGCAAGTGATTAAGGGTAGTTTTAAATTTCAGTAGACCATTGCCTTACCCAAAGGTAATTTTGGTCTTTTTAGCTAACTGCCAGTCTGATAAGAAACTCATTGGTTACATTAGTATTTCTTTATTCATAGTGAATATTTTTGTAAACTAGTGTTCTTTGTCCACTTGGGTCTTTTAAAAACTTCAAAGCTCTGTAAGCATTTTGTAACTTTTTACTAATAAAGGTAAAAAACTGGGTAACATACACTTTTCTCAGGTTGCAGGCCAAGGAATGGATTGTCGTGGTCACCATGAATGGCAAGCACACTGGGGAGGTTGCTGGGTGGCTTTCAGGTCACTTCATGGATTTGCTTCCTCTTGAAAATGAGGAGTAAGGAAAGAACCTTGCACTTCCTTCCAACTCAAGGACTTCTGTCTTCTCTCTCATGGTTGTAGACTTGTTTTTTTCATATTCCATCCCTAATGCTGGGCACAGAGCCTGCATCATAATAAACGCTGGTGAAATTAAACTGCTTTTGTGCTGCCTCAGGATTCCTCAGCAAGACAGAGCAGCATACTTGCTGAAAACTGGCGGGGTGGGAGCAGAAATGGAGACTCAGGGCTGAGCTCTGAGGATGGGTGTTGGTGAGAGGACCATCAGCTTTGTCTGAGCGGGGTGAGTCGAGGTGAGCACTCGGCTGAGCTAGTGGTGTGCAGGTTGGGCTCATCCCAGGTTGTCGCCTGGAAGGAGCTCTGGCGTGCGGCTGTAGTCCACTGAAGCTGAGTACCTTGGGTGGTAGGGGCAGGTTCAGAAGAGACAAGAAGGCAGGGCTTCCTGTGTGAACAGGGGTTTGGGAGCTCAGGAGAGCTGTTGTCAGGAGTCTCAGTCTCAGCACTGGGTTTGAAGTCAGCCTGGGACACATGCGTTGTGTGGGACTCTGCGTCTGCGATCAGATTTGAGCTGCGGAGCTCGTGTTCAGGATCGGACGGAGCTAGTATGGGAAGGTACTAAGGCTATTTCAATACCTCCTTTTCCAAGCAGATTAGTCTGAAATGCAGGCTCAGCTGTGGGAGAGCTGGGTCCACAGAGGAAGCAGAAGGAAGCCAAAGGATAGTCTCATCACTGTCGCCATTAGCAGCCAGCAGTGGTCAAGAAAAGCAGGGTCTTGCATTCAGCTTTTAACTCAAGATGCTTAAGACTGCTGTCAACCATTTTAAATTCTCATACTGTATCTTAGCAGCAAACTGAAAGGATTAGAAGCACAGCATGTGAGCATTAATACAATATGAAGAACGTTAGAACCCAGGCCGGTGAGTTCCAACAGGGCCTCTGGAAAATTCTTGTTGATTTCGTTTTTGTAGTTTCTACCAAAGTGTGTTAACTTCTGGTTTTCTGAGACTCTGCTTTTGGTTTATTTCTTCTCACCTAACAGCCCCATTTGTTTCTGAGCAGCTCTGGGGCTGTCTTATGAGACAGTGTTTGTCTTGTACAAGCCTAAGTGTCTTAGGAGGTCACAAACATAAAAAGAGAAGAAGAAGACATTGTAAAAGATATAAGCTTTCCTGCTGCTGAGATATTAAGAAGCTACAGTTGGTTAAATTTAGGCTATGCGGTAGTCTAGCATCTAAATCCCAGCAATGTCAATTTATAGCACTTAGGTGGGGGTGGAGTAGGGAGGTGCAGAGGATTAACATGTCACAGAAAGGCCCTTTGTGCTTACAAGTGGTTCCCTTGGCTCTTGGCAGGGTTGCCAAGAACAGGGACATTATTTACATAACTGGCCTCTTGCTGGAAGAGATGGTATTGAACAGATAAACCAGGACTGCTGGTCTTTCTCTACTTAACACTGATGATATAAAGCTACCAAAAATGCCTGTAAAGTGCTCTTATTCCTCGTTGCGCTGGTCAGTGACTGAAGTAAATCCTGGCAGTTTTGGAAAGCTGTTTAAATTGTTGGAGGGTAATTCCTGGTTTTATCTTGTTTGCTTCTTGTATGTCATGGTAATAAATGATAGCATGAATACAAATTGTTTGCTTTCAGGATATTTTTCTTAAACATGGTAGAATCCTAAGCACCTCTGTGATGGGGAAGGAATCCACCTGTCTTTATTTAACTTTGTACTGAGAATTGTTATTTTACCTTGAACATGTGTGTTACGAAGTACCTGTCTATGCTACCTAAGCTGTACCTCTGGGTGACAGCGGCACTGCTAGCACCACCCCAGCCTGGTGTCAGTGAACCCTAGGCAGATGCCAGTCATGTTGCTAAGCATAATTACACAGACCCTTCCTGAGACCACAGAAATTTTTATGCAGTTTTGATGCCATGTAAACGTTGTTCATGCAGTACAGATAGTGCTTATTCTGTCACACTTTTTATTTCATGGGTACCTGCCAGTCTTCTAATAGCGATGTCACAGTTGCTAATAACATGGTTGACAACCAAGGGGTATAAGACATAGCAGCCCACCTCTGCACCACACGTATTTCTATAGTTTTTTATTTCAGTCAAGCAGTGGAGAATAGAGAGGAAATGGTGCTTATTGTCAATTCCTTGCCCGGTTTTCCATTCTTATTTCTCACCGATATAGGGCACAGGGGCTGTGTGTGTGGTACCTAGTGCAGCAGGTGTGTTTAAAGCATGTAGGGGAAGCAGGAAGGAAGTGATGAACAGTACTTTGGTTGAGTGGGGTTCTCATTGGTACACCTCCTAAGGTACTACTGCTATTGCCTTTTATGCTGCTGATAAATAGAACATAAAACTTTTGCAGTGAGATTCAGTAAATAATATGTCTCCAGGATAGACAGAAGTATTGACTGGCTAGATTCTTTAACCAGCCCAAGATCTTTTAATCACATAGACAAATTATTTTGAAAAATATATAAAATAGACTTTATATAAAAAGCATTCCTTAGATTATTGGAAATTACTTAGCAGAAAATGAGATGTCTAGCCAAGTGTGGTGATGCACACCTGTAACCAGCTCAGGAGATCACAGATTTCAGGCCAGCCTTACCAATTTAGTGACAATGTGTCTCAAAATGAAAAATAATGAGAACAAGGGATGTAGCTCAGTGGTAAAGTGACCCTGGGTTCAATTCCCAGTACCAGAAAAAAAAAAAAAGAAAAAAGAAAATGAGATGGTGGACTGAATTGTAATGTCTACATGTCTTTTTAAAAATATTTTTGCTTGATTTTATTTAACCCTATAATTTGACAGCTCTTACTAATTCTCAGTTCTTTTTGCTTTCTTCCAGGGGCCACATTATCTTAGTTCCAGAATTCAGTCTTCCTTTGGAGTACTACTTGATCCCCTTCCTCATCATAGTGGGCATCTGTCTCATCTTGATAGTCATTTTCATGGTAGGTCAATTAACTTTTATTTTTTTTAGAGGAGGAATATTTTGTTTATTTTTTAATTAGATGAATATGGAGTTACAATTGAGGGGGAATCATTATCAAACAATTTAAAACAAATGTATATTTGCATAGTTAGCCAAGGTTGATGCTATGTCATGGATGCCCCCCTTGGATTCCCTGTGATTCTTTGATTCCCCCAGAAGAACCCCTATGTTAAATGGACATCTCGTGGAGGTCAGAGATCTCCTTCTGAGATGATTCCCCCATATTCCCTTCCTCCAGTTTCCTAGATATCCTTCCTAATCCCTCCCCCGACCCTGCCCATCTCTGTATGCCTCCAGGTAGCTTAGGCAATGATCCCCTTGTTTGTGTAAAAATTCATACATTTTGAGGTTATTATTAGCTTAGCCATTTAACATATTGTTTCCAGATATATTCTAGCTTCCACAAATGAGAGAAAACATTCGGCCCTTGAGACTCTGAGATTGGGATACTTCACTTAGCGTATTTTTTTTCCATTTCCATCCATTTGGCTGCAAAAGCCATGGTATCGTTTTCTCTAATGGCTGAATAGTATTCCATTGTATTTATGTACCAAAGTTTTTGTAGCCACTCATCAAGTGAGGGGCATCTGGGTTGGTTCCAGAGTCTAGCTATAGTAAATTGAGCTGCTATAAACATTGATGAAGCTGTATTTCTATAGTACGCTGATTCTAACTCTTTTGGGAAAATACCCAGGAGTAGGATATCTGGGTCATAAGGTGGTTCCAGCCCTAATGTTTTGAGGAGTCTCCACACTGCTTTCCAGAGTGGCTGAACCAGTTTGCAGTCCCACCAGCAATGTGACAGTGTTCCTCTTTTCCCACAGCCCCTCCAGTATCTGTTGTCGTTCATATTCTTCATTTTTGCCACTCTTACAGGAGTGAAGTGGAATCTCAGTGAAATTTTGATTTGCATTTCTCTTATAACTAATGATGTAGAGCATTTTCTCATATATTTATAGGCTTTCTGGACTTCTTCTGGTGAGAAGATTCTTTTCAGATCTATAGCCCATTTGTTGATTGGATAATTTGTGATTTTGGTGTTTAGTTTTTTTAGTTCTTTGTATATTCTGGATATTAGCCCTCTGTCTGAGGTGTAGCAGGCAAAGATTTTCTCCCATTCTGTAGGTTCTGTCTTGACACTCTTGACTAATTCTTTAGCTGTGCAAAAGCTTTTTAATTTAATTGCATCCCATTCGTTTATTCTTGACTTTACTGCTTGTGCCATGGGAGTTTTGTTAAGGAAGGTGCCACCTACTCCTATGTCATGTAGTGTTGATTCTACTTCTTTTTCTAGTACATTTAAAGTTGCTGACTTAATATCCAGATCTTTGAACCATTTTGATTTAATTTTTGTGCAGGGTGAAAGGTAAGAATCCAGCTTCAGTTGTCTACACATGGCTGTCCAATTTGTCCAGCACCATTTGTTGAACAAGTTATCTTTCTTCCACACTATGTTTTTGTCCCCTTTATCAAATAGCAAATAGTTAAAGATATGGGGATTGGTCTCAGAATCCTCTGTTCTATTTCATTGGTCTTCCATTCTGTTTTGATACCAATACCATGCTGTTTTTGTTACTATTGCCTTGTAGTATAATTTCAGGTCAGGAATTGAGATGCCACGCCTCCTCCTTCTTGCTGAGTAATTTTTTTTTTGGCTATTCTGGGTCTTCTGTTATTCCATATGAACTTGAGAATTACTTTTTCTATATTCGTGAAGAATGACATTGGTGTCTTGGTGGGATTGCATTGAATCTGTATAGGGCTTTCGGTAGAACGGCCATTTTGATGATATTGATTCTGCCTAACCAAAAACATGGAATGTTTTTCCATCTACTTAGGTCTTCTGTAATTTCTTTTTTTAATATTTGCTAGTTTTCGTTGTAGAGGTTCTTAATATCCTTTGTAAGGTTGATACCTGAGTATTTCATTTTTTTGGAAGAGATGGTGAATGGGAGAGATTTCCTGATTTCTTCTGAGGATTTATTGCTGGAGTTGATCTTGTAGCCAGCCACTTTGCTGAAATTGCCTGTAAGCTCTAGGAGTTTTCTGGTCAAGCTTATTGGGTCTTCTAGGTATAGAATCATGTCATCAGCAAATAGAGATAACTTAACTTCCTCTTTTCCTATATGAATTCCTTTGATTTCCTTGTCTTGCCTGATAGCTCTGGCAAGGGTTTCAAGGACTATATTGAACAAGAGTGGTGAAAGTGGACAACCTTGTCTTGTTCCTGAATTCATTGGAAATGCTTTCAGTCTTTCTTCATTGAGGATAATGTTGGCTAGGGGTCTGTCATAAATGGATCTGACATAGTTAAAGTATCTTCCCTTGATCCCTATCTTCTCCAGAGTTGTGAGCATAAAGTGGTGTTGAATTTATCAAAGGCCTTTTCTGTGTCAATTGAGATGATTATATGATTTTTGTTTTTAATTCTGTTTACGTGGTGAATTACATTTATTGATTTGCATATGTTGAACCAGCCTTGTTTTCCTGGAATGAAGCCCACTTGATCATGATCTTTTTAATGTGCTTGTATATCCAATTAGCTAGAATTTTTTTAAGGATTTTTTTCATCTATGTTCATCAGGGAAATTGGTCTGTAGTTTTCTTTTCTTGACATGTCTTTGTTGGATTTTGGTATCGATGTAATATTTGCTTCATAAAAAGTGTTTGGGAGTGTTCCCACTCTATCAGTTTCATGGAAGAGCTTGTAGAGGATCGGTGTTAGTTCTTCTGTGAAGGCTTGGTAGAATTCTGCCATATATCCATCTGGTCCTGGGCTTTTCTTTTTTGGAAAAGCTTTGATTGCAGTTTTGATTTCACTATCTGTGATAGGTTGGTTTAGATTTTCAATGTCCTTCTGTGTTAATGAGGGGATGTCGTATGTGTTCAAGTCACTGTCCATGTCCTCCAGATTATCAAACTTGGCAGAGTATAAATTTTCAAAATAGGTTCTGATAATCTTCTGGATTTTGGTTGAGTCTGTGGTGATATCCCCATTTTTGCCTTTGATTTTGTTGATTTGCTTCAGTTCGTTCTTTCTTTTAGTGAGGTTGGCAAGGGGTCTGTTGATCTTGATTATTTTTTCAAGGAACCAACTCTTTGTTTTAATACTTTGTATTGTTTTTTTGTTCTCAATTTCATTAATTTCAGCTCTAATTTTAGTTATTTCCTGTGTGCTATTAGCTTTGGGATTGGATTGTTCCTCTTTTTGCAGGTGTTTGAGTTGTAACATAAGGCTATTTATCTGGGCTCATTCTAGATTTTTGATGTATGCACTCAGTGCTATAAATTTTCCTTTTAAGAATTGCCTTCATACTGTCCCAGAGATTTCGGTATGTTGTTTCCTCATTCTCATTCAGTTCCAAGAACTTCTTGATTTCTGTTCTCATTGCCTCTTTTCTCCATCCTTCATTTAAGAGGGTATTATTCAATTTCCAAGTATTTGAATAGTTTCTGTTGTTTTTCTTGTTGTTGAGTGCTAAGATCATAGCACTGTGGTCTGACAGGATACGTGGGACCATATCAGCTTTTTTGTATTTGTTAAGGTTAGCTCAGTGGACTAGGTTGTGGTCTATTTTAGAGAAGGATCCATGAGCTGCTGAGAAAAAGGTAAATTCAGCTGACTTAGGATGGAATATACTCTAGATGTCTGTTAAGCCCAATTGATTAATAGAGTTGTTCAGACTGGAGATATCTTTATTGATTTTTTGTTTTGATGATCTGTCTAGTGTTGATAATGGTGTATTGAAGTCCCCTAGCATTGTTGTGTTGAGATCAGTGAGGGATTTAATGTCCTTGAGTATTTATTCCATATATTTGGGGGGGTTGTAAGTGGGGACATAAATGTTAATTATTCATGTCTTCTTGATGAATTGTACCTTTTAGTATGATAAAGTGTCTCTCTTTGTCCTTTCTGACTAGTTTTAGCTGGAAATTAATTTTATCAGAAATTAGGATCGCCACAGCAGCTTGCTTCTTTGGGCCGCAGGCCTGGTAGACATTTTGCCAACCTTTCACTTTCAGTCTGTGTCTGTTGTTGAGTGTTAAGTATGTCTCCTATAGACAACATATTGTTGGATTTTGTTTTTTGATCCAGTGAGCCAGTCTGTGTCTTTTAATTGGGGCATTGAGAGCATTCACATTCAGAGTTAGAATAGATATGGGAGGCTGAGCCTCAGACTTTGTGACTGTTACAGTGTTTTGAGTCATCTTGGAAGTCATTATGTTTGCAATGTGATTATTAACTTATGCTTGTTTAGGATTTAGGGTATTATTAGCATTTTTTTCTGAATGTAGAATATCCTTGAGAATATTCTGTAGTGCAGGATTTGTGTTCATGTGTCTTGCTAACTTGAGTATATCATTGCAGTATTTAATTTCCCCATCACATTTAAAGCTGAGTTTTGCAGGGTATATTATTTTTGGTTAAAAATGGCTATTTTTCAAAGCTTGAAAAATATTGTTCCAAGCTCTTCTGGCCTTCATTGTTTGATCTGAAAAATCCATGGTGATCCAAATTGGTTTGCCTCTGAATGTGATTTGGGCATTTCTCTAGCTGCTTTTAGAATACTCTCTTTAATTTCTCTGTTATTCATTTTGTAAATGATATGTCTTGGTGAATTTCTTATTTGATTAGGTCAATTTGGTGTTCTATAAGCTTCTTGGATGTGATATTCCTGGTCAGTTGTAAGGTGAGGGAAGTTCTCATTTATGATTTCACTTAAAAGTTTTTTAATGCCTCTTGTTTGCTGTTAGGAGTTTTCATCCAGGCCAATGACTCTCAGGTTATTTCTCCTCATCTCGTCAAATATTATTTGGAAACTCTGGTCATGTATTGAAAGTTTCTTTTCTTGTCTATCATCTTTGAAGTCGACATTGCTTAGCCTGTCTTTGTTATCTGATGTACGTTCTTCAAGAGCTGAAGTTCTATTTTCAGTGGAGTTTACTCTGGTGTTAGTATCTTCCAGTGAAGAGTTGATTTTGTTGACCATGTTTTTCAATTCTGATGGCTCTGCTACATCTGTTTTCAGGATGTCTAATTTTTTTTTTCAAATTTTTTAGAAGTATATAGCGATACAGGATACAGATAGGATTCTAATTTTTTGTAGAGCTGATCTTTCATCTCATGGAATTGCTCCCTTATTTCCTTATAAAAGTTGTCTCTTATCTCTTGAAATTTTTCTCTGATTTCTTTCCTTAATTCTTCTTTCAACTCTTTGATTGAGTTACTAATCATAATGTTGATACAATATCTTTGGTTTTCATCTTGGGCCCTGACCATGGGATCGTTGGGTGGAGAGCTGTGAGGTTGAGGAGGGGAGTTATTTCCCCTTTTCCTCATTTTCATATGCAGGGGATGTGTCTTGAAGACCGACTGTGTTAGTTACTGTTGTAGAGGTTATTGGAGCTTCTTATGCCTGTGCTTTATTGGGCTGGGGTGCTACTTGGGAAGCGCAGCTCAATAGCTGCCAGTCCAGTCAATGAAGAAATGTGAGCCTATAGGTGCATATACTGAACAGTTCAACTAAAACAATTATAATTGTGTTTGGCACCTATAGGAGCAGTTTTCTTCCATGAGAGTTCTCACAATATGTTAAGATAGCCAGCAAATACCCGTTTTGAAGAATGACCTTCACTTCAGTTAGCAGAGCATCTGTAGATGGGGGAAATACAATCTAAAAATTCAAGGAAGTAGGGTAGGGAGGTCGTGTGGAGCTCCTGACTTAGAAAAAAGAACTAGAAGGTGTTAGCATGGATTCAGCTATTCAATTAGGAATAGGGAAAAGATAAAAATGGGATGCGATTAGGTTAAAGGCTTTGAGTGAGGAAGAGGGAGAACAGCATATAGTTTAGGAACTGAGAGAGTACAGGGGAGAAGAGGTTAATTTGAGGCGTGGTTTGTTTCAACCCAAGGAGATTACAAGCTAGTTTGCTATCTTGACCAATTGTGGACAGTGAGAAAGTAGAGGAGGTATAGGATCTGCTGGGGAGAGAAAGAGCAAGACAAAAAGGAGAAAGAAAAAAGAGAAAGAACAAAAAGAAAGTAAAATAATAAAATAAAAAAGGGGTGGGGGGAACAGGCCCTAGGGGAAGCAGGGATAGCAGTGGTAAAATGAGGGAGGGGTAGAAGAGATATTAATAAAATTTGGGTGCTTGCATAAGGGTAGAACATGCATAGGTAAAATAAGGAGGTCAGGCACAGTATACTGAGGTACTAAATGCGCTGACCAGAGTCCCTCCGTTAAGTGGGGAGGACAAGGAAATGAACAGACACACAAACAGAAACACTAAAAATACAGGAACAGAAAAAAGAAAATAAAAATTAAAAATAGAAAAGGAGAGTGAAAAGATCCAGAAAACAAAAGAAAAAACAAAAATGGCTAGTATTTTTATATGTATATGAATTGATAAACTGTTCCAGCTAATGCACCAATACATGTCGAGAACAGGATAAAAACAGAAGGCAAAAAAAAAAAATGTATATATCTATGCAAAATCAGATAAAAAGTAAAAAAATTCTTAATGAAAACGTGGAACTCTCAACAGTAAGGGCGTCTCTGGGAACTTTGGGAGGAGATGTTCACTGTCCTTCTGGGTTCCAATGTGAATGTCTCTCAGTCTGTGGTATGCGATCTCTCAAAGAGGACTAGAGTGTCCTCAGACTTCTGGGATTTCTAGGAGGGGATTCCAATGAAGAGGACTGGTCTGGTAAACCCTGAAATTTGCCAGCCTCCCAGGGGAGCTGAAGCCAGAGGACTTAATGAGCAGGGAGTATGGATGATTTCTGGTCTCCCTCTGCTGGGAGATGCATACACTGTCTCTTGTGGCAGAAGACTCAGAGCCTTTAACTTGTCACGTGATCCTTCTGGCTGGGGGTGGTGGACAGGACTGGGGATTGCTCCACTTTATTCCATAAACTGAAGTCCCCCTAAGCAAGGTGGAGCCTGGGTCTGGCCAAGGCCTTATCTTCCTGGATCAAACTGATGTCAGTGTCCGTCTGCTGATGCTCTTTTCAGGGCCTGCTCTAAAAAGCCAGAGAGTGCTGTCTCCTGAAGCTGGGGAATGGTGGCTCGGCTTTCCTGCTGAGCAGGTTGTTCTGCTGGGGATTGCTGTGAGCCGCTTTCCAGCACTGGTCTCGCCAGATGCAGCGTATGAGCTGGGTGGGTGTCTGCAAATGCGCTCCCCGATGCTCTGTTTTTTTTTCTTTTTTTTCTCTCTTTTTTTTTCATTAGAAGAATATAGAAGTACAGTTGAGGGGAAACATTATCAAAACATTAGCAATCGGTGGATATAAACTTTGTTGTTGAGGGGAAAACGATGCTGTTTTTATAAAGCACGGGAGTCCCGCAGCGATGCGAACGCTGTGTCTGTTCACTCCCACCTCTGCTCCCAGCTGCTGGCTGTTCGCTTAGGCCACCTGCAGCCCTCCAGACCGCCAGAGCAAACAAAGCCATTCTGCGCGTCCCTGGCGGGATGAATAAAATCTTTTTTTCTGCACGTGATTCTCCCAGGACTCAGCTCCTCACAAAAGCTTCGCAAACTAGCACTAGAAGTTAATAAATGTATTCCCCAGAATGCACCTTGAAAAACTGAAGATAAAGTGGAATTTTCCCATCCAGACTCGGAGCCACAGGAAAAGCCACCTCCCTTCAGCTCGCCATCTTCCGTTCCCCACAGTAAATATTTCTGTTAGGTGGAATAAAAAGCTCTACTTTTTCTTTTGAAATTTTAAAAAGCTTATTGGAGAGATGGCTAATAATCTATGATTCTTGGGAGACTGAGGTAGAAGTATTTGTCTGAACAGATGGAGCAAGCTCCACCTTCTCGATTTTGCCCAGGAAGAGCTCCTTGGTGAAAGCTCGGCTTGGCGGATCAGGGTCAATTAACTTTTAATAATTGTAGAAAAATAGTATGAACGTATCTAAAAATGTTGTTTTGGGTGAGAGAAGCCTTCCATGAAAAAGGACTTACTGTGTGAGTCCAGTATGTGCTGTTCTGGAAAAGGAAAGCTGATGTGAGTGGAAAGAACCAGAACAGGATTGCCTATGGGAGAGAGGAGGGTGAGGGTCATGCTCTGTGTCTTGAGGGAGGTTTCGATTGCACAAATTTACTGCATTTGTCTGAATTCTCCTTATTGTATACTTAGTTTTGTGTATTCTATTGTATGTAAATTGTACCTCAAAAGAAAACAGAAGAACTGTAAAAACTATTGAACTCTTAAGTAACAACATATGTGCTTCAGTATTTTGGGAGAATTGAACTGTTATATGCAACTTACTTTGCAATGCATTGTGAATAATTAAGAGGAATAAAGTAAGACATATTAACAGGTAGGCAGAGGAATAGATATGTGGTAAAAGTATAGTAAGACGTTAATTGCAGAATTTAGGTAACGAGCATGTGGATATTTATTATACAACTTTTCAACTCTTCCATACATTTGAGCATTTTCATATTAAAAGGTAAAGAAAGAATAGTATGAAGGTTTGTTTCTGCTTGCAGGACTCCGTAGGGCTGTGTGGCCAGATCTGTTTTCCTAACAATGCTAAGACCACTTGCCTTTGTTGTTCTCATTCTTCTAGGGGTGTGTGCTGAGGTTTCTAGTGGCAAGAGATGGAAGATAAGCAGACGGGAACCCCTCTGCATTCTCTTTGCACAAATAGTACAAGAAATTTGCAGAAATATGAAACAATACACTGTTCTAAATTTTTGATAATTTCTATAAAGAGTATTGATATTAACATCCAGTGGGTTTATTATTGTATTAATTTATAGATTAATTTAGAGATCAAGTGCCATCTTTGAAATGTTTAATTTCACAATGATACTGTGATTTTTTTTCATTTATTTCTGTCCTTCACATCTATCAGTTTAATCATTTTTTTATAAATCTTTTGCATACCTTTTGTTACACTCATTATATAAAGGGTTTTTTGCTATTGTAAAAGATTTTTGAAATTGCATTTTGTAATTAGTTATTACTAGGATATAAGAACATTGACTTTTTAAAAATAGACTTTTAGTTTTGAAATACTGTTAGGTTTAGAGAAGAGTTGCAAAGAGAGTTCCTATACATTGTGCATCTGTTTTCCCCTGTTGTTAATGTTTTATGTTACCATGAGAGTTTTGTCAAAACTAAGAAGCTCACATTGGTAATTATGATTAACCAAACTCCACCGTTGGATTTCGCCTGTGTTTTCATGAATCTGCTATTTCTGTTCCAGTATCCAGGCTGAGGTGCCACATTGTATTTACCACATATCTCTGGTCTCCTCTGATGTGTGGGAGTTCTCAGTTCGTTCTTGTTTTTCATGAACTTGATAGTCTGGAGGACTATTGGCCAGGCATCCTGGAGCATGTCCATCAGTCTGATATTTTTCCCCCTCATGATTATTCTGGGTTAAGTTTTTCAAAAGGAGTATTGATCCAGAGGTGGTGCCTTTTCATCTCCTTGCGTCAGCAGGTACCTGTTATCCTCGTAACACTCCTGATGATGTGCATGTCCTGCTGTTGGGTAAGGTAGTGCTTGCCAAGTTTCTCCATTATAAAGTTACTGGTTTTCCTTTATTCTGCTCTATCCTTTCTTTAGAAATGAGGCACTAAATCTAGCCTGTTCTAAAGGTGGGGAGGCATGAATTAAGCTCCACCTCTTGGAGCAGGGAGTATTTATGCATATTATTTGAAGTACTTCTGTAAGGAAGATTTTTCTCTTCTTAACATTCATTCATTCATTCTACCATTTATCTCAGTATGCATAAATGTATTTTATTTTATACTTGTGTTATAATCCAGTACTACATTATTCCTCTTGTTTAATGTGTTTGAGTCCTATATTCCTTTGGCTTGACCTTACCCTTTTGTTTTTGTAGCACTTCTTTTTTATTAGTGCATTATAGTTGTACATAATTGTGGGGTTCATTTGGCATATTCATAAATGCATATAGCATCATTTACTTCATTTCAGTCCAAGCACATACCCTTTCCCTCCTCCCTCCCACAATCTCCTTTTTCTATTCTGTTGATTCTTCTATTAATTAAAATTTTTAATTGAAGCTTGGCATGGAGGCACATGCCTGTAATCCCCAGTGGCTTGGGAGGCTGAGGCTGGAGGATTGCAAGTTCAAGGCCAGCCTCAGCAATTTAGTGAGGCTTTAAGCAACTTAATGAGATCCTATCTCAAAATTTAAAAAAATGAAATTGGGTGTGCATCAGTGGTTAAGTGCCATTGGGTTCAACCCCCTGGTACCAAAACAAACTTCTTTTTAAATTGGTACACTATAATGATACATGAAAGTTGAACTCCTTGTGATCTGTATAGCGTGGTTTGGTCAGTTCCATTCTGCAGTTCCTCCCCTTTCTTAGCCCTTCTGTCCCCCACATCCCCTTCTTCTCCAACGTTCTCCCTTCTGTATGTTAGGTTTATTTTATGTTTTTTCTTGTCCCAGTTCTAAAAATCAGCCATTTTTCCTAGAAGGAAAATTCCTTTTACTAGAGAGTTGTAATTAGAAACCAGGATTTCAACATTGTACATCGCTGATTTTTATATATTAATTTATGTCTACATACTTGCTGGATTATCCTATTTTGGCAATTTGTTGGTTCTCTTGGAGTTTCAATGTAAAAGCAAGGAAGTATAGAAAGTTAGAAAATCAAACAATAAACAAAAGTGCTGCTGGAAAATTAGGTGTAGGTATTTAGGTGTATCTTTAAGTTACTAAAGGTTATACACTGAAAGGATAGAGTAAGCATTATTAAATAGACGTTGAAAACTTCCCTGGAAACTCAGGGAGATGGATAGTTGTTACTGTACTTAATACATAACACCATGCTGTATTTTCTGGTAAAAACCAGGAGAAAAGAACAATGTAAGTGTCAAAAATAAAGAAAGCAGTTTATTTGCTTATTTAAATGGGTATTGAATTATATATCTTTCTTCTGTCTCTTGTGAGTTGTTGGTTTCTCCCTTTTATTCTGTTCATGAGTTTGGTGACGTGAATTTATATGTATGTGAAGGTGTATATATGTGTGTGTGTGTGTGTGTGTGTGTGTGTGTGTGTATGTGTGTATGTGTGTATGTATGTGTATACACATATACATTTATATATTGGTACTGAGGATTGAACCCAGGGGCACTTAACCACTGAGCCAGATCCCCAACCGTTTTTTATTTTGTGACAGGTTCTCACTAAGTTGTTTAGGGCCTCCTAGATTGCTGAGGCTGGCTTTGAATTTGTAATCCTCCTGCCTCTTGCTAGAGCTGTGGGATGGATTACAGGCATGCACCACCATACATGACTTGTTTTATAAAATTTAAACACATTAATAGTCTGGGAATGAATCTTATTTGGTTATGTTATGTAAGTTTATCTTTATATTTTAGGATTACTTAGATTCATGATATAGATCAATCATATTCTTGGACATAGATGCAAAAATTTTAAGTATGAGCAATCTGAATATCCAGGTCAGAGAAATCTTTAGTTTTATGGAGCTAGAATATCCTTGACAATCAAAACTTAGACAATCCTGTGAGTACTATTGGTGGGAATCTAAGATGGAATATCAACTTATGGAAAACAGTATTACATTTCTTCAAAAAATAAATATAAAATTACCATATGATCTGGCACTTACACTTCTGTGTATATTATGCCAAGAAGAATTGAAAGGAAGGACTTGAACATAAGTATTTGTACCTCTGTGTTCATAGCCACATCTTTAACAGTAGTCAGGATGGAAACAGTCAGTTAACAAAATGTAGCTTATGGACACAGTGAACTCTTAGCATTATGACAGAAGGAGATTCTGATACATACATCAGAGTGTGAAACTTGAAGATATTGTGCTGATTAAAGTCAGTCACAAGAGGACAGATAACTGCTTGATTCCACTTGCGTGTGGTACCCAGAGTGGACAGTTGATAGAAGCAGGAAGTGGAATGGTGGTTGCTGGGCATTAGGGGAGTTACTGTTTAATGGGTCTAGCTTCAGTTTCATGAGCTGGAGGCTGTGGCGATGGTAAGGCAGCAGTATGACCTTCGCCCCACAACTGTCTTAAAAATGTTAAGATAGAAAAGGTGTGTATTTTACCATGGTTTTTAAAACACAGAAAAACACAAAAATAACTAGAGAAGCAGCATTATTCTAGTCCTGTAAAACTAAAGCTCTCCTTTACTTTCTATCTTCTGAAATAGTTTTTTAAAGTATAAAATTAGGATTATCTTTTACTTGACTTTTTGTGGAGGTTGCCTATGAAATCATCTAGGTCTGGTGACCTCTTTTATAGTAGTTACATGCATGTTCAGATAGTTTTCTACTTCTTCTTCTTTTTTTTTTTTTTTTAAAGAGAGAGGGACAGTGAGAGAGAGAAAGAGAGAAACAACTTTGTTGAGTTTTTCACATGGCCTTCATTGCTCCAACACTTAGTTGTGTACGTGGTGTTGGGGTTTGAACCTGGGTCCTCGTGCTTGCCAGGCAAGCGCTGAAACCGTTGAGCCACCGCTCCAGCCCCAGTTTTCTGCTTCTTAAAAAATAAAATTTCTAAGAAATTGTTTTCAAATACAGTGGACAGTGATTTATCATATTCATGTGCTCATAATTTTAAGAGAATTTCTACCATATGTGGGATGAGTTCTCTCTTTCATAGCCACAGTGTTGACAGAAGTTTATCAGTTTTTCAGAGAGGTAGACTTCATTAAGTAAATATATATTCTGTACCTATGACAAACTTAGGTAGAAGCTGCTCTACAATCTGTGGATTCATCCTTGAACAAACTATGTAAAAATCCCTGATGTTACATAGCTAAAATTTTAGTACATCTTAAATTCTAAGTTATTTGCTTTTTTTTAATCTTTGTCATCCATTTCTACTCTTAGTGTCTTTCTTCTACTTTGTTTAGTTATACTGGTTGTCTAGTTTGTTCATTTAAATGCTCATTAATTTTTCTTTCTAATATGTGCATGTTATAAATTTATCTTTAACAATAACTTTAATTCCAACCTATAATTTTTTATGGGATGGGGAATGTGAGAGAGAGAGGAAAAGAGAACCAACTGCTTTCAGTCTTTCATCTGGTCTTTGTTGTTCCAACACCCAGTTACATATCTAGTGCTGGGTCTCACGCATGCCAGGCAAGTGTGATACTGCTGAGTTCCAGCCCCCAACCCATAATTTTTGATAAGGAATATTTTTATTCTTATTTGATTTAAATTTTGAAACGTTTTGTTGTCATATATTTCTTTACCTGCCTTAATATTTGCATGCATGTGAGGGGAAGCTCAATTACTACAGCTCCTAGCCTTTCTCTGCCCTTTTACCTGTTCTGTCTTAGGGGAGAGAAGTGTCTCCTGTATGCAGCATGGGGAAGAATAAATTGGACAGACTTGGCTCAGCTCCACCTTCTTTTGGGACCACCTTTCATCAGGGGACAGGTGCTCAGCAGATCGTCCAGGATTGGTTCTGCAATCCTGGAGGAGGATGTAGGGAAGGCCATCTGAATGGTGAAGGCTACCTAATTCTAAGGCTCAGCTGAAAGTTCCATTTCTTTTTCCAGTTGGTTACTTCACCTTTCTCCATCTACCAGTTTATGGTCTTATGTCTCATGTTGTTTAGAACCTAGGTGGTGAAGAAGCATGCTGAGGATACAGGCCCCATCAGAAACTTAGTTACCCGTTTTAATTTGTTCTGTGACTCTGAATTATTTAGTGAAGTTTAAAGATTCTAAAATACATTTGTTTAGCATGTTTCCTGTTGATTTCTACTTCAGTTGCATTGTAGTCAGAAGAAGACATCATAGTCATAGATTGTTTGGTTATTTTCAGACAGCTCTTTTGTAGCATATGTTTGTGGTTGTATTTTATAAATACTACCCATGTGCAAAGAGATTAGTGGAATGCAGAGTTATATGTCCATTGGTTTAAATTTGTGGATTTGTTTTCTTGGATTTTTAAAAGTATTCTGAAAACTTTATTAAGATATTTACATAAATAAATACATAATTCACATATGATTTATGTAAAACTGACCCATTTAAAATATGTAATTTAATTTTTAGTATACCCACAGAATTGTGCAGTCTTCACCATAACTGTCTCTAGTTTTTTTGCATTATGTTTTTAAAGCAGTGCTAAGCCATAAAATATTGCAAGCCACATATTCTTGTTATTTAAATCTTTTGGTAGTCAACTTAAAAAGGTAAAAGGAAATGGGAAATTAATTTTGAAATTTATTTAACTTAAATCTAAAATGTATTTCAACATTCAGTTAATATAATTATATTTTCACATTCTCTTTATACTAACTATTTGCAATCTGGTGTGTATTTTACACTTAAAGCATATCTCAATTTTTAAATTTTTATTTTTTTATTTATTGTTTTATTTGTTTAACATAGTCTTACATATTGGAGGGAATTGTTACATATTCATGTATACATAATTTTTTTGTTCATCTTTTATTCGTTTAAGATAGTCTTACATTTAGGAGGAAATCATTGTCATACAATCAAGAACAAATGTATATTGACAGAGCAAGCCAAGGCTGATGCCATTCCATAGTTTCCCCCCTTGGGTTCCCCACAATTCCATGTTTCCCCCTACTTAATTCCTGTGTTAATTAGACTTCTCATGGAAGTCGAAGGTTCTCCACCTGGTTGATTCCCCCATACTTCCTCCCTCCAGCCTCCTTGATATCCTTCCTATTCCCTCCCCCACTCCCTTTGTCCATCAGCATCCTAGGCAAGGTTCCCCCTGCTCATGTAAAAATTCATACGTTGAGGTTATTATTAGCTTAGCCATCTATCATACTGTTTCCGATTGCATTCTAGCCTCCACAAATGAAAGAAAACATTCGGCCCTTGAATCTCTGAGTTTGGGATATTTCACTTAGCAATTTTTTCCATCTCCATCCATTTAGCTGCAAATACCATAATATTGTTTTCTCTAATAGCAAAGTAGAATTCCATTGTCTATATCCACAGTTTTTGAAATTACTTGTCAAGTGAGGAGCCTCTGGGTTGGTTCCATAGTTTAGCTATAGTGAATTGAGCTGCTATAAACATTGTTGAAGCCATATCTCTATAATATGCTGATTCTAACTCTTTTGGGAAAATACCTAGGAGTTGGATAGCTGGGTCATAAGGTGGTTCCAGCCCTAATTTTTTGAGGAGTCTCCATACTGCTTTCCAGAGTGGCTGTACCATTTTGCAGTTCCACCAGCAATGTGACAGTGTTCCTCTTTTCCCACAGCCCCTCCAGTGTCTGTTGTTGTTTGTATTCTTCACTTTTGCCACTCTTACAGGAGTGAGGTGGAATCTCAGTGAACGTTTGATTTGTATTTCTCTTATTGCTAGTGATGGAGAGCATTTTCTTGTATGTTTATGGGATTTTGGGATTTCCTCCATTGAGAAATTTCTCTTTTGTTCTGTAGCCCATTTATTAATTGGCTTATTTGTGGTTTTGGTGTTTAGTTTTTTGAGTTCTTTATATATTCTAGATGTTAGCCCTCTGTCCAAGGTGTAGCAGATAGATTTTCTCCCATTCTGTAGGTTCTCCCTTGATATTCTTGACCAAATCTTTAGCTGTGCAGAAGCTTTTTAGTTTAATTGCATCCCATTCATTTGTTCTTCACTTTAATGCTCATGCCATGGGAGTCTTGTTAAGGAAGGTGGAGCTGGCCCCTATGTCATGTAGTGTTGATCCTACTTTGTAAAGTTGCTGGTTTAATTTCCAGGTCTTTGAACCATTTTGATTTGATTTTTGTGCAGGGAGAGAGGTAAGGATTCAATTTAAATTGTGTACATATGGCTGTACAGTTGTCCAACACCATTTGTTGAACAGGCTGTCCTTCTTATACTCTACTCTTTTGTCCCCTTTATCACATATCAGATGGTTAAAGATTTGGGAGCTTGTCTCAGAATCTTCTATTCTGTTCCATTCGTCTTTAATTCTTTTTTGATACCAATACCATGCTGTTCTTTTGCCCTATAGTATAATTTCAGGTCAGTAATTATGATACCTCCTGCTTCCTCTTTCTTGCTGAGTAATGTTTTGGCTATTCTGGGTCTTCTGTTATTCTATACGAATTTGAGAATTGCTTTTTCGATATCTCTGAATTATGTCATTGGTATCTTGATGGGAATTGCATTGAATCTGTGTAGGGCTTTGGGTAGAATGGCTATTTTGATTATATTGATTCTGCATAACCAAGAACGTGGAATGTTTTTCCATCTATTCAGATCTTCTGCAGTTTCTTTCTTTAATGTTTGATAATTTTCGTTGTAGAGGTCCTTAATATCCTTTGTTAGATTGATGCCCAAGTATTTTTTTTTGAGCAGATTATGAATGGGACAGAATTCCTAATTTCTTCTTCAGCAGGAATATAGGAAAGCTAATGATTTATGAGTGTTGATCTTATAGCCAGCCACTTTGATGAAATCATTTGTAAGTTCTAGGAGTCTTCTGGTCGAGTTTATCGGGTCTTCTAAGTATAGGGTCATGTCCTCACCAAATAGAGACGTCTTGACTTCCCTTTTTCTATTCGAATTCCTTTGATTCATTCCTCTTGTCTGATAGCTCTGGCAAGGGTTTCAGGGACTATATTGAATAAGAGTGGTGAAAGTGGACAACCTTGTCTTGTTCCTGAATTCAGTGGAAATGCTTTCAGTCTTTCTCCATTAAGCACAGTCTTTGCTATGGGTGTGTCATAAATGGCTCTTACAAAATTAAAGTATCTTCATTTGATCCCTATCTTCTCCAGAGTTTTGAGCTTAAAAGGGTGCTGAATTTTATCAAAGGCTTTTTCTGTGTCAATTGAGATAATTATGTGATTTTTATTTTTAATTCTGTTTAAATGGTGAATTACATTTATTGATTTGTGTATTTTGAATCAGCCCTGTTTTCCTAGTATAAAGCCCACTTGATCTTGATGTGTTATCTTTTTAGTGTATTTTTGGATCTGAATAGCTAGGATTTTACTAAGGATTTTAGCGTCAGTGTTCATCAGGGAAATTAGTCTGTAATTTTCTTTTCTTGATGTGTCTTAGTTGGGTTTTGTTATCAGAGTTATGTTAGCTTCTTAAAAAGTATTTGGGAGTGTTCCCAACCTTTCAATTTCATGGAAAAGCTGGTAGAGGATCAGTGTTAATTCTTCTGTAAAGGTCTGGTAAAATTCTGCCATGAATCCATCAGGTCCTTGGCTTTTCTTTTTTGGAAGGCCTTTAATTGCTGATTCGATTTTGCTACCTGAGATTGGTTGTTTAGAATTTCAGTGTCCTCTGGAGTTAATTTGGGAATGTTGTATGTGGCCATTTGTTTGTTCATTTCTTCCAGATTATCAAACTGGGCAGAGGATAAGTTTTCAAAATAAGTTATGATAATCATCTGGATTTTGGTTGTGTCAGTGGTGATGTCTCCCTTTTCGTCTTTGATTTTGTTGATTTGCTTCACTTCATTTTTGCTTTTGGTGAGGTTGGCAAGGGGTCTGTTGACCTTATTTATTTTTTCAAAGTACCAACTCTTTGTTTTGTTGATAATTTGTATTGTTTTTTTGTTCTAAATTTCATTGATTTTGGCTCTGAGTTTAGTTATTTCCTGTCTCCTATTTGGTTTGGGATTGGATTGTTCCTCTTTTTGTAGGGATTTGAGTTGGAGCATAAGACTATTTATTTGGACTCTTCCCTGATTTTTGATGAAGGCACTCGGTGTTATAAATTTACCTCTTAAGAAAGCTTTCATACTATCCTATAAATTTCCATGCATTGTTTCATCATTTTCATTCATTTCCAAGAATTTCTTGATTTCTGTTCTCAGTACTTTTTTTATCCATTCTTCGTTTAAGAGGGTATTATTCAATTTTCAAGTATTTGAGTAGTTTGTTGTTTCTCTTGTTGTTAATTGCTAAGATCATAGCATTGTGGTCGGAAAGGATGCATGGGATTATAATCAGCTTTTTTTGGTATTTGTTAAGGTTAGCTCTGTGGACTAGGATGTGGTCTCTTTTGTAGAAGTAGCCATGAGCTGCTGATAAGAAGGTAAACTCAGCCAATTTAGGATCGAATATTCTGTAAATGTCTGTTAATTGCAGTTGATTAATAAGAGTTATTTAGGTTAGAGATATCTTTGTTGATCTTTTGCTTTGATGATCTATCTGTTGTTAATAATGGTATATTAAAGTCCACCAGTATCACTGTGTTAGATCGATGAGGGGTTTATTGTCCTTGAGTATTTTTTGCATATTTTTGGAAGGGTTGTAATTGGGGGCATAAATGTTAACTATCATTATGTCTTATTGATGTATTGTACCTTTTATCATGATATAGTGACCTTCTTTGTCCTTTCTGACTAGTTTTTAGTCAAAATTAACTTTATTGGATATTAAGATTGCAATGGCAGCTTGCTTTTTCGGGCCACAAGCCTGGTAGACATTTTGCCAACTTTTCACCTTCAGTCTGTATCTATTTTTGTTTGTGAGGTATGTCTCCTGAAGGCAGCATATTGTTTGATTTTGTTTTTGATCCAGTGAGCCAATCTGTGTCTTTTAATTGGGGTATTGAGTCCATTCACATTCAGAGTTAAAATAGTTATGTAAATCTGGATCCCTGATGATGTGACTGTTGCTGTGTTTTGCACCATCTTGGATATCTTTTGGTGTGTATTGTGTATATATGTCTTTGAGAACATATATCATTTCTGTAGTGCAGGTTTTGTGTTCATGTATCTTGCTAGCTTGAATTTATCACTGAAGTATTTAATTTCCCTGTCACATATAAAACTGAGTTTTTCAGGGTTTATTATCTTTGGCTAAAAATTGTTTCCTTTTCAATGTTTGAAGAATATCATACTGTGCTCACCTGGCCTTTATTGTCTGATCTGAGAAATGCCTTGTAATCCGAATTGGTCTGCCTCTGAATGTGGTTTGGTGTTTTTCTCTAACTGCTTTTAGGATTATCTCCTTGATTTCTCTGTTATTCATTTTAAAGATGATGTATCTCGGTGAGTTTCTCATTTGGTTAGGTCTGTTTGGTGTCCTATAGCCGTTTGAATTTGATTCTCTGGATCAATTCTTATATGGAGGAAATTCTCCTTGGCAATTTCACTTAGGTTCTTAATGTCCCTTGTTTGTTTTTCAATGTTTTCTTCAATCCCAATTACTCTCATATTATTTCTTCTCATCTCCTCAAATATTACTTGGAATTTCTGATTATGTACAATAAGTTTCTTTTCTTGTCTGTCCTCCTTGAACTCAGTGTCGTTCAGCCTGCCTTCATTATCTGATGTTTGATTTTGAGAGTTGAGGTTCTATTTTCTGTTGAGTTTACTCTGGCATTAGTATCTTCCAGTGAGCTTTTGATTTGATTAACTGTACTTTTTAATTCTGAGTTCTGCTACATCTATTTTCAGGACATCTAGCTCTTTATATATATGGTCTCTTATCTCTTAAAATTGCTCTCTTATCTCTTTATATAAATAGTCTCTCATCTTCTGAAATTGTTTCTAATCTTTGTTTCATTCTTCTTTCAGTTCTTTGATTGAGTTATTAGTCATAGTGTTGATACATTTTTCTAGGTTTTCATCTAGGTCCCTGACTATGTCTTCCTTGGATGGAGAGCTGAGGGGTTGAGGTGGAGGACTGTTTCCCCTTTTCCTCATTTTCAGTTATGGGGAGTGTAGCTTGAGGTCTGACAGTGAATAATTCTCTTGGGGACTTTGTCACTGGTATTGGAGCTTCTTAACTCTTTGATTATTTGGGTTCGGGTACAATTTGGGTAGCTCAGATCATTTGCTGCCACCCCAATCAGTGAAGTGTCCTGACCTTTTAGGTTTTCCAGTGCCTCCAGGGATAGGAGATAAAAGTCAATAAGTACAACCAATATGTACAACAGGCACTGTCATCTGAAGCTTTTACAGTGTAAAATTATCGTCTATAGGAACAATTGAATTAGCAGTTTTCTACAATGAAAGCTCTAACACTATACTTAGATAACAAGCAATCACCCATTTTCAAGTATGACATTTTCTTCAGTTTAGCAGGGCCTCTGTATGAAGGGGAAAAATGTCTAGGGAGCAAAGAGAATGAGGTAGGCAGGTAGTGTGTAACTTGTAACTTAGGATATATAGCTACAAGGTAGTAGATTGATGTAGACTATTCTATTTAAGAGTAAAAAAAAGATAGAAATGGGAAGAGAGTGGGGTAAAGGTTTTGAGGGAGGATGAGAGAGACCAAAATGCAGTTTAGGAGTTGATAGGATAAAGGGAAGAAGAGGGTAGTGTAGAGTGGGGGGTCTCTTCAGCCCAAAGGGACTGAGGACTAGTTTGCTATGTTTTACTTCCCCAAGTTGGACCCCAACAATAAGGGTACAGCGATAAAACACAAGAGGTCACAGTGACAGTAAAAGCCGACCACATAGACTCAGAAACAAACAAACAAACATAATACATTAAGAAACAACAATTTCAATAGTAAGAACAACAACAACAAAAAAAAGAAGTTGGGAAGGTTCCAAATTATTACCACTGAGGTCAATGTGTACTGTGGGGGAATGTGTTCGTAGCTGACTTGTAGGTGGAGTCACTTCCCAGTTGATTTTGTTGGAGGGAATGAGTTTTGGTGATCACAGTTGACAGTGAGATTCCCAGAAGGCCTCCCAGTATTGTTCTCTTGTATAGGGGCTGCAAGCAATCACTTTCTCTGCTTCCTGTGAGAACAAACTTCAGGGCCACCCAATTTGCACCCTTGGCAGTGTAGTGTCTGCCTGTCCAAACTCCTGTCCCTCTTCAGCCGGGGGTCCAGAAGCCGCTGGGAATATTATAAATCCTGGTGCAGCTGTATGGGACTTTTACTGATCCAAGGAGAGTGGTCTGCCTGGAGTGAGCTCCCATGTGAATGTTATCTCCCCACTCTTGGGTGTCTTGAGGTCCTCATTGGCCCCAAAAGATGATGCCTGAAGCGTACACAATCCCAGTAAGGTGAGGCCAGAGTGTAGAAGTCACCAGCCCAGTTACACCAGCGTACAAGGTCTCAATTGCAACCACTAGAGGGCGTGGAAGCTCTGTCCTATTTGGAGACCACAGGACCTAAGAAATGGCATCTGAACACAGAGATCAGGGTCCTAAAGTGGAGAAAGGCACTGAGTCCAGACTTCCCCTTTTGTTCATAGGTCCCAGAGGCTGACACTAGTCTCTGCCTAGTCTAGGAGTTTCATGTAGAGTTTGTTGGACCTGCAGCCAGAGACCTCTCTGGCTGAATGGGTTCTATTGAGCAGAGTTATGGTCACAGATTCCTCCTGCAGTTCCGGGGGAGCGGGGCAGGAAGCCTCTAGACCAGAAGGGAGGGTCTGCCAGGCCCACATAGTCCCCAGGGCAGACAGTCAAAACACTGAGTGTTTGGGGACTCTCCTCCTGACTGAGCTCCCTAATGTGTGCTGTAGCTGTTGAATTTGTTTCACTTTTGACCATTCAATGACCTGCACCGCCCTCCAGGAGGAATCAAGATGGCGTTACCATCCGCCTTCTTCACGTGATCAAATCTAGGTTCTCTGATTCATGCGTGATAAAGCAGCTCTAGTGCCACTGCTGCCACCGCAGCTGCTGACAGAGAGGACAAGGATCCCAATCCTGGATTCTGATGAGTGCTCACTGCTGTGGCTGAGTTCTATTGGTTGTGCGCAGGTTCTTCCCCTCCGGGCTAAAGCCCTGCCCAGAAGCTGGCCTCGGCGACGTAACTAACACTTTATTACTGCTCTGTGATATTAAACTTCCTTCCTTAGGTGATGAGTTTGGGGAGGAATTCACCCACCTCACAGAAAGGCACTTTTAACCACCATGTGTGTCCCACATTCACGGAGAGATTTCTCCATCAGCACTGCGGGGCTTCCCCTGCTGTTGCTGCAGCCCTATTTTTTACTTTTTAAAGAAAGAAAGGGACAGTGAAAGAGAGAAAGAGAGAATTAATTTTATTTGTTTTTTTTCATGTTATTTTCGTTACTTCGTTGTGTACATGGTCTTGGGGTTTGAACATGTGTCCTTGTGCATGCCAAGCAAGCACCGCAACTGCTGAGCCTCCACTCTAGCCTCTAAATTTTTATTTTTAACTGATACATAATACATGAAATTTGTACATATTGATGGATTACCATGTAATAATGTTCAGTATGTGCATACATTGTATGTACTTCAGTGGCGTTAAATGCTTATCAGTTCTTTTTAGTGAAGACTTTTAAAATCCTTCCTTGTAGCTCTCTCAAGTGTCCATAGTCACCATAGCATGCAGTAGAACCACAGAGCTGTTTGCAGCTATCTAACAGTAACTTGATGTCCATTGATGCGACTCTTCCCAGCGCTCCCCACTGTCCCTGGTCCCTGGTCACAACCATTCCACTCTCAACTGCTCTGAGATCAACTCTTTTAGATTGTACAGAGTGAGATCATGGGGTACTTGTCATCCCGTGCCTGGCTTCTCCACTTAACAGTTGTCTACACTTCCATCCTTTCGTCGTAAGTGGCAGGATTTGACTCTCCCATGTTATCTGCTCCTCAATTGGTGAACACCGAGGTTATTTCCATTTCCGGGCTGTTGCAGATAGTGCTGCAGTGAACGCGGGCACACAGATGTCTCTCTGATTTCATTTCCTTTAGACAGAAACTCAGTTTTGGAATTGTGGGATCAAGCGGTGGTCCTGTCTGTAATTGTTTGAAGAACCTCCATACTGTTTTCCATGATGAAGTGCTGATTTATGTTCCCACCAACAGTGGGTTCCCTTTTCTTTACATCTTCACCAGCACGGATTCTTTTCAGTCTGTTTGACATTTGCCATTCTTACTGGGGTGAGTTGATATCTCACTGTGGTTTTGATTTGCTTTTCCCTGATGAATAGAGGTCTTTAACTTTTTTGCGTGTACTGGTTGGCCATTTTTATGTCTTCCTTTGAAAAATGTGTGTTTAGATCCATTGCCCATTTTTCAAAATCAGGTTGTTTTTTGGCTATTAAAGTTTTGGTGTTCCTTACATATTCTGGATATCAATCCTTTGTCAGATGTCTATTTTACAAATATTTTCTCCCATTCTATAGGTTGTCCCTTCACTCTGCTCAGCGTTGCCTTTTGCTATGCAGAAGGTTTTTAGTTAGATATTATCACATTGTCTATTTTTTGTTTTCATTTCCTAGGCCTTTAGGGTCTTGTCCAAAAACCATTATTGCCCATTCCAATGTCCTGAAGCATTTTCCTTATGTTTTCTCGTAATAGTTTTGAAGTTTGGGGATCTTACATTTAAATCTTTAATCCGTTTTGGGTTTATTTTTGTAACTAGCAAGGGAGAGGAGTCCAGTCTCCTTTTTCTGCATGTGGATATCCAATTTTCCCAGCTCAATTGATTGAAAAGAGATCCTTTCTCTGATGCATATTATTGGCATCTTTGTCGGAAATCAACCGGTTGTACATGGGTTGTAGTTTAAGCTCTGTTGTGTTCTCGTTTTGTGTGTCTGTTTTAAGGGCACTGTCACCCTGTTTTGGTACTGTAGCTTTGAAAATGTTTGAAGTCAGGTATCTTAATGCACCTGCTTTGTTCCTTTTGCTCAAAATGTTTTTGGCTATTCATTGTTTTTTGTGGTTCCATATAAATCTTAAGAATTCTTTTCTCTTATTCTGTGAATAGTGCCATCAATATTTTGATGGAAATTGGATTGACTATCAGTTGCTTTGAGCAGTATGGCCATTTCATTAATATTGGTACTTCCAGTCCACAAACTCAACGTCTTTCTACTTTTTTATGCCCTCTTTAATTTCTTTCATCAGTACTTTAATAATTTTCATGTAGAGACCTTTCATCTTCTTGGTTAAATTTATTGCTAGGCTGTTTATTTATTATTGCTATTATAAATGGGATTGCTTTCTTGACTTCTCTCAGTCTGGACTGGCTGTTTCAAGTGCTCAGCAGGGACACGTATCTGGTAACCACCATATTGGACAGAACAAGTCTATAGTCTTAAAATTTTTGTCTGCTTTAGCGGTGATTGCTGAGTCTGTGAATTTCTGCATTTTACCCACAGTTTTGCTGTTTTCTAGGTAAAGGACTCTTTATCATTGTCATAAGTGTCTCCTGATGATTGTTACTTTGAATTCTTTTTTCTTGGTACACCAGCTTTTCTTTTGCTTAATATTGTTAATGGCCTATTGTTATCTCTCTCTTTATTTTTTACTTTTATGTTTGCGTTAATGTTTCATTCAGTTTCAGTCTTGTCTTGTAATTAGCTACAGTTGGAATTTTTTCCTTATATAATATGATATGGTTCTTTGAAAAAAAATTGTTGAACCTAATCCATTCACAGTGACTGTGATCACACATATTTGGATTAATTCATATTTCTTGCATTTTCTTGTTTGTCTTCTATATAAATTTGTATTACTTAACTTTTACTTTCTCATTGATTTGAAAGCTTATATTGCTGTTTTTTAATGGTTACTATTAAGCTTTTTAAAACATTTATGATTGGTATATAATAAATATATATATTTAAACTGTACAGTTTGGTAAGTTCTCTGTCTCTGTCTCTCTGTCTCTGTCTCTCTCTCTCTCTCTCACACACACACATACAAGGAAACCACCACCACTATAGTTAAGATGATGAAATATCTGTCCTCAAAAAGTTCCCTCATGCTCCTCAGTAATCTCTTAACTCTTCCAGTTTCTCCTTCATATCCTCATTTTCCCTTATTACCAACCACAAATCTGATTTTGTACACAATTAATTATTTTGCTTTTTCAGCAGCTTTATATAAATTTACATGAAATATATACTCCTGTGTCTGCCTTCTTCATCTTGGCATAAGCATTTTGAGATTCATATAATTTAGTGACCTGACATTCATTCCTTTTTATTGCTGAGTTGTATTCCGTTGTATAAATATTCCACAGTTGGTCCATTTGCCTGAGATGAAGGTTTGGGTAGTTTCTGGTTTTTAACTATTACAAATAAAGTTGAAACGGACATTAACGTCCAAGTTGTTGTATGAATATGTTATTTCTGTTGGGTAGGTGGTCTTTTGTAATTTTGTAAGCAAGCAGTTATAGGTTATTTATAATGTCCACAAGTAAATTAAATATAATCAAGGTGAAATAAAATTCCAAAGGATAATATATGAATCACTTAATTTAATGCTTTAATTTATAATATTATTATAATTAGAATTTAAATAAATTGAATGCTTTGCAGCAGCTACCCAAAAGCTTAAAAGATATTTGTTACTTTTTTTTTAGAGGGGACAGAGAGAGAAAGAAACAATTTTTATTTAGTTTTTCATATGACCTTCATTCCTCTGACACTTCATTGTGTACCTGGTGCTGGGGTTTGAACTCGCACATGCCAGGCAAGTGCCGTAACCACCGAGCCACCGCGCCACCGCTCCAGCCCCGATATTGGTTACTTTGATGGTCATTTTCTGTTTGCAAGTTTAACATCTGACACCTTTTTTCTATTTTTAGATTACAAAATTTGTCCAGGACAGACATAGAGCTAGAAGAAACAGACTTCGTAAAGATCAGCTTAAGAAACTCCCTGTACACAAATTCAGGAAAGGTAAGTAGCTGTTCTGTTTTCTGAATGCGTGCAGTTTGTTTTAGGGGACAGAGACCATGCTCGGTACTGCCTTCTGAGCCCAGCACACTCTGGGCCTCACACTGTGAGCTGGGCCATGATGGGTGAGTCTGTGGGGGTGGGTCCTGCTGGGGTGCCTGGTGGAAGCAGGAGAGGGCTGCATGACCCACAGAGAAGGTGGAACAGCCTGAAGCGGCCGCATGCTCCTTATCACCAGCGCCAGGGAATGAAGTCCTTCCCCACGGCAGGGAGGTCAGCCCCACTGCCCTTCCTCCTGGGTTCCTCCTCCACCATTTGTAGGGTGGTGTTAACTAGATATGCAGGCTGCTGCTGGGTTTCTGTATTGTATACCTGTCATCCCACTTCATGCATGCCGCTTTGGTATCATTCCTCCACTGTAGATGAAGGAGAGCTCAGAGAGGCTCAGAACTCGAGGGTCACAGAGCCAGCTGGAGCTGGGATGTGGTGAGGCTCTGATGCTACCGGCAGTGGTGTTTCCCTTCTCTGCTTCAGCGAGCTTTGGGTGCAGGCAAGTGCCGTTAGACCTTTTAGCTAGTACTTCCCAGACTTTTCAGTTTCTTGTATCAGTAAAAAGGTTCTGGGTTTTTTTTTTTTTTTTGTAGTTTTTTAATTCAGCAAAGAGAGTATAGGGAATGAAGGGGGAAAACAGAAGGTAGCATTAAAACATTTCTGCAAAAGTTTTTTTTCCAAGTATAGAATATTTTTATTACAGTTTACAATCACCATTATTTCTTTTAAAAAATAGAATAATCATTTAATAAGAAAAAAGAACATTATGTTAAACAAATAGACAAATACATGTATGAAACTGTCCTGTACTGTCCTTACATAGAGGAATTGGTCAGAACAGCGTGAAGACTAGCGTTGGGAATCACTTTTTAAAGTTCCATTTTGTATGCTTATTTTTGTGTTTCTTAAACTCAGAAAAAAAGTTGTTTAAAAAAAAACGGTGTTTATTGCCTTGGGTTGAAAAGGTATGTAAAGTTAGCTTTTCCTCTGAGTAAGATGAGCAGCCATTGTAGGATTTTGAACAGGAGGGAGAGCGTTGAGATTAAATATTAAAAGGATTTTTCTGCTGCTGTGTTAGAATAGACTTGTCAAGGGCCAAAGGTACACAAGCAGAGAGACCAGATGGGAATTATTGCAGTGATCCAGGTATGATATAAATTGTCTTGGATCAGAGTGTGGTGCTGAGGAGGTGAAGTCTCCCCATTTGGAGATGTCCGAAGATGAGCCCACGGGATTTATTGATGGACCTTCTACCTTCTGTGTAAGGAAGGCCTTGAGTAGAGATAGTCATGGTTAATGTGTGGCAGAGCAGGTCAGGGGCATGTTGGGAGAGTGGTTTTTTGGGGCATGGAATTTCAGGTGTCTGGTAGACCTTGAGTGTGGAGTTAAGAGAGGGGACTGAACTGAAGATATTGGTATGAAGATGAATTTAAATTCTGAGACTGCTTGAGATCACCAAGCGTGTGAGCACAGGGAGAACACTGAAGACACTCTGGGACATGCCACCATTGAGGAGGGAGGCATCAGCGGTGGCAGCCATGGGTACAGGGAGGGAGCGACCAGTGATGATCTGTCAGGGAGCCAGGAGGACAAGCCTGTATCAGTGCTCCTGAAAGACAGGCAAAATGAGGGCTGAGAACTGACCCCTGGAGACTGCCGAGGATCTGGGCAAGGGGCTGCACAGGAGTGGGAGGGCCAGACCTTCCCGGCAGCACCGCGGTGGGTCTTTCTCTACAGTGTCACCCTTATCACTGCTTTTTTGTCATAATGTGAAGAACAACACATAGAAAGAACAGGACGTAAGATGTAGATTTCTGGAAGCATTCTTTTCAAGAAATAAAACATTTGCAGCACACAGAATACATTATGTTTTGTCCTAGGTAACATCCCTTTCCTCCTCCCTGGAGGTGGTCACTGTCCTGGCTAATAATAATCACTTCCTGGGTATATGTCCCCATGCAAAAGCTTTAATTGTGCCTATTATATTTTTTCTTAGCTCGTTTATTAAGTCATTTCCCAAGTGATTGGTGGTGCTGCTCTGTACTCCGCCAACAGCATGGAGACGTTCCTGTCACTCCTCAGGTTGGCCCACCTTTTGCACAGCCATTCTGGTGGGCGTATCAGGATCTCTCATGTGGCTGTAATGTACAGCTCCCTCCTTGTCGATGAGGTAGAGCATCACTCTCATCTGACTGCATTTCCACTTTCACACAACACCTTTCATGTCACTTGTCCCTTTTTCTGATTGACTCTGCTCCCTGCCCCCACTTCATGCCTGGGAAGGATTCTTTGTACATTCTCACCACCCGCTGTGGAGTTGTGCATGTGGTGAGTCAGTCTTCGCGTGACCTGTGCTCTGTCTTCTAGTTCGTGACTTTTCATGGCATGAAGTTCTTGACTCGTATGGCAGTGTCACTGCGTGTCATAAGCACTCCCCTCCAACCCCACCATCACATGGACATTATTTTATACCATCTCCTGAAAGCTCCATACTTTTGCCTTTTGGGTCTTTAATCCACCTGAATTGATTGTGTGAAATTGGAGTCCAGTTTGAGTTCTGTTTTCCAGTTTAATATTTTGACTTAAGAATTTCTGATTGTCTCAGAACTAATCGTTGAAAATGTACCGTTCTGCATTGTCACCTCTAAGAGGAATCGAGGAAGGGTCATGTGTGTGGGTTTGTTTCTGGACTCCCCTTGGTCTGATTGCCTGTCCAGATATCGATGTCACATTGTCTCAATTCCGGTAGGACTGGAGTTAGATCTGGTCAGAGCCGGCCCCACCTCATGCATCTTCAGCAGTTTCTAGCTGTGCTTGACACTCCACATTCCTCATGGAAAGTTAAAAATAGACTTGTCAGGGCCACCCTACTTCCAAACATCTATACAAGCTGCTCCTGTATTCATTTTTAATGTAGTAAAATACCTATAATATCAAATTTATTGTATTAACCATTTTAATTTTACAATTATATTATTAAACTCATTCTCATTGTAATGCAACCATCACCACTGTTCATCTCCAGAATTTTTTATTTTCCCAAATTGAAATTCCACACACGTTAAACAGTAGCTGTTTCCACCTCCCACCCACCTTTGACAACCACATCCTCCTATCTGAATTTGACTACTCTTAAGTCAGACCATATATTTATTTGTCATTTTGTTTGACTGACTTCACTTACCATAATGTTCCAAGGCTCACTCATGTGGTATCATCAGAATTTCTTTCCTTTTTCTACTGAGTAGTATCCCACTGTATGTTTTTGCCACATTTTGTTTATGTGTCCATCTATTCATGGACACCTGGGGTGCTTCCACCTTTTGACAATTTTAGATAATACTGCAGTGAGCACTGGAATAAAAATATCTATTTAAAGCCCTGGTTTTGGTCCTTCTGGGTATAAACCAAGGAATGGCATTGTTCGGCTTTATGAGAAACTGCCACATTTCATATCGCAGTCACTGCACTGGTTTATGTTCCCAGCAACAATGCACAAGGGTGCAAATGTCCCCACGTCTTTATTTTATGCTTTTGTTTTAATTATAGCTAATAATGGGTGTGAGTGGTATCCAGTGACTATATTTGCAATTCCCTAGTGATTAATGATGTTAAAACATCTGTCATGCACTCACTGGCCATTTGGCTGGCCTTGGACTTGTGATCCTCCTGCCTTAGCCTCCCAAGGTGTTAGAATTACAGGTGTGTCCATCATGTTCAGCACCCTTATCAAAAATAAATTGGTGGGGCTGGAACAGCAGCTCAATGATAGAGCGCTTGCCTGGCATGTGCAAGTACCCAGATTCAAACCCCAGAACACGTACACAACTAAGTGTCAGAGAAACAAAAACCAGATGAAAGAATAAAAAAAAATTGATTCTCTCTTTAAGAATAAACAAACCAACCATACATGTATGGGTCATTTCTGGACAGTCAAGTTCATTGCTGTGGTCACAGTTAACCTTATATCAGTACCACAGTTTTGATTACTCCAGCTTTTAGTATGACTTGAAGTTGAGAATTGGGAGTCCTATAAATTTGTACTTCTCTTTCATTATTGTTTTAGCTATTCAGGATCCTGTTCAACTCCACTATAATTTTAGGATTAACCTTTCCATTTCTGTAGGGGAAAAAAAGCCTCTTGGCATTTTGATAGAGATTGTGTTGAATTGCTTCTCTTGCAATCTGTATTCCTTCTATTTTTCTTGTCTAATTGCTCTGGCTAGACCTTCCCGTGCTGTGTTGAACTGTGGTAAAAATGGGCATTCTTACCTTGTTCATGATCTTAGAGGAAAAGGTTTCAGTCTTTGCTTATGGTGTTAACTGAGGGCTTTTATGTATGGCTTTTATTATACTGAAGTAATTTCTTTCTGTTGAGTCTGTTTTATGAAACAGGGTAGAATTTTATTTGCATTGGTTGAGATGATTATGTGGGTTTTGCCCTTCATCTTGTTAACAAGGTGTATCACATAGATTGATTTTCATATGTTGAAACAGTCTGCATTCCAGGAATAAATCCCACGTGGTCATGGGGTATAATCCCTTTAATGTGCTGCTGAATTCAATTTGCTAGCGTCCTGTGGAGGATTTCGAGTTTGGGAGCGTTCCCTCCTCTTCGAGTCTTTCAGAGAGTTTGGGAAGGATTGGAGTTAATTCTTCAAATGTGTCTCCATGGTGGCTGGAGAATGTGCTTGTATGAATTTGATCTTCAATCTGTTAGGGTGGTTGTGTGGCCTACCTTGCGGTCCGTTGGGGACTGCTGGGTTCTGCAGTTACTGGGTGGAGTGCCGTGTGTGCCTGCGTGGGTCAGCTGCTCCGTGCTGCTTGTTCTGCGGGGCTGTGTCTCCATTGCTGGGCTGTTGCCTGCGTCTCCCTTCAGCTCTTTCGGGCGTTTGCGTCATGGACCTGGGCGTCCTGGTGTCAGGTGTGTGTATGGCCACCCCGTTGTGTCTTGCTGGTGAGCCACTCATCTCACCCTTTATTCATTTCACAGTTTTTGCCTTGCAGTCTCTTTGGTCTGATGCGCGGGTGGCCACTCGTGCTGTCTTTTCTCTCCCGTTCGCATGGATTTGACTGTCCCCACTCTTGTCACTTTTGACCTGTGCGTATTCTTAGATATAAAGGGGTTTCTGATGGACAGCGTGCCTTGCGCTAATCGCTTCAGTAACGAATGTCTCCTGCATTTGCAGTCCCTTCCTGGTGGAGTCTTGCTCTTCTCTTAATTTCCGTCCCTTCTCTTGGTATACTTCTTTCTGTTGTTGATTTTTTTCTGGTGACATGTTTTCCCTTTTCATTTCCCTTTGTGTATATTTCACACATAATTTCCTTGTGGTTACCTTTTTAAGTACATAAAATATCTTAAATTTCTATTGATGTATGTTAAATTGATAAATTCAATCATGTATTAAAAATTCTATTTAATTATATCACTGCCTGCCTTCTAGTTTGTTATTGATGACATGTTATATTTTTATTTTTATCCATTAACATAGATTCACTTATTTTTCATGCTTTTAACTATTTTTATATCAGATTTATTCACCTACATTGCAATGCCACAGGATTCGATATTTGTTTATATATTATATCTTTAGCAGGACCTTTATGTTTTTCATGTGGTTTTGTGTTCCTGTTTATCATCCTTTTAATTCAACTTGTAAGTTTTTTCAGTATTTCCTATAGAGCAGATCTGGTGGTCTTAAGCTCCCTCAGCTTTTGTTTATCCAAGACAGTCTTAATTTCTTTTTGTTTTGGATACTTTTGCCAGGTATAGTACTCTTGATTGGTTGGGTCCCCTCCACTCCTTTATTACTTTGAATATATCATCCTGTTTCCTTTTATCCTAAACGGTTTCTGCTGGTAAAGTCACCCACTAATATAATAGGGCTCTGCTGTACGTGATACTGATTTTCTTTTGCTGCTTTCAAGGCTCTGTCACTTTTAACAGTTAATTGTGATGTCTTTGCATAGCTCTGTTGGGTGGGAGTTAGTCTGGAGTTTTCTGAGATTTTTGAATTTGGGTGTCCACATACCTCCTTCAATTTGGGAACTTTTCAGTTATTATTTATTCAAATAAAAAGGGAAATCTAAAGGTTCTCTGCACCATACTTTATTTTTTCTCCTTCTGAAAGTCTCATAATTCATATCCTTTTCTGTTTGATGGTGTCCCATAAATCCCTCAGTTCTCTTAATTCTCCTCTATTCTTTTTGCTTCTCTGCCTCAGTAATTTTGAATGTCTTGTCTTCAAATTTACTGATAGATTCTTCTTGGTCAAATCAGGTGTCAGGTCCGACCATGAAATTTTCAATTCACTTATTGTATTCTTTAATTCCAGAATTTGGTCCTTCTTCATAGTTTCTCTTTGTTGAGAGGGAATGAGAGAGAGAGAGAAAAAATCAATTTTATTTAGTTTTTCATGTGGCTTTCATTGCTCTGACACTTCATTGTGTATGTGGTACGTGGTACATGGTACGAACCTACGTCCTCGTGCACGCCAGGCAAGCACCATAACCACTGAGTCACCGCTCCAGCCGTGATATTCTCTTTTTTGACTTTTAGTTTTCTGTGTTCTCTTAATTCATTGAATATCCTTATGATAATGATTTTGGGTACTTTCTCTGGCAAGTCATATGTCTGTTTCATTAGGTTCCGTTTCTGGACATTTTTGTTACCTCAGCATATCATGGCTGTTTCTTTGGGTGTCTTCTCTTTTTGTAGTTGTTGTTGTTGTTAGGATTTGGGGATTTGAAGAATCAGCTACCTTGCCTAGACTCTGTGCCTAGTTTCATATAGGGAGGCCTTTTAACAGCCTGGCTGAAGATTCTGGATACCTCTCAAACCCTTTGTGCGTATACATCTTCTTTGGGGTGGTGCGTATAACTGTTTGAAGAGGTTTGTCAGTTTCTGCTGAGGTACTGTGGTGTTTATCTGTAATAGCGCATCTTCTCTTGTGCTATTATAAATTGTGGCATCTTCACCTACTGTCCATCTGTGGCACAGCAGGGTCTTCTCCAAGACCCTGAACCTGGTACCCATTTCTTGTTGAGACTTGGATACAGGCAAGTCAGTTAGGCTCCTCTAAAATCAGACCACTAGAGATATATATTTACTCTTCTTCCCCAGGGAGAAAACTGGTGCTGGGGAGGAGATGTCCTAGGCCATTCTGGGATGGAAGGGTAGAGAGTGTCATGAATTTTCTTATTGTTCTTTGATGCGGGTAAGTTTTTATTGGCTTCTGGATTTCTCACCGAGATATTTGGCCTATTTGCTGTTAAGTTCATATCTCCATGGAAGTAAGCAGGTCTAGGACTTCCTTTTCTACCACCTTGCTGACCGTGCTCTCCTTTCACTTTTGATGGCTAATATCATGGGCCCCAGAATTCTAGGCTGATGCTTTTTGTCTCTCAACATTTTAACTATTTCATGTGATTTTCCTGTGGCTAACTGAGAGGAAGTTGAATGTAATTCTGTCTTTGCTTCTCTATAGGAAAGGTACTCCCACCTCTGGCTCTTTCCATTTTGATCTTTGCTCCTCTGCAGTCCACAGCTGTATTGGTGTGAAGCTAGCATCTGTCCTGTGTGGTGTTCTCCGAACTTTCTGGGTTGTGATTTCACGTCTGAAATGCATTTGGAGAGATTCTGAGTGACCACTTCGTTATTGCTCGCTGCTTCTCCTGATTCTGGAATTCCCGTTGTGTGCCACACCCTTTGTAGTTGTTCCACATTCTTAAATGTGCTGTTTGTTCCTTTTTAAGTCTCTTTCTTTTTAAGCTTGGTAGTTTCTAAGACATCTCAGACTCAAAGATTCTTCCCTCAGCCACGTCCAGTGCGCTAAGCCAGTCAGAGGCAGTCTCCATTCCTGTGAGTGTTTTTATCTCTAGCTTTTTATTTAATCTTAGAACTTCCATCTCTCTGCTTATATTAACCGTCTGTTCTTTCATGTTGCCTGTGTTTTCTCCTGGAGTTCTTCGCTTATTACTGACAGTTGATTTAAATTTTGGTTCTGATGATGTCATCGACTCTGCACTGTCTGATGCTGGTTGTGGTGCTTGTTCTCTCCGTTAGACGGTTTTGTTTTATCTTTTGCCTTTTGGTCCGCTTTGTTTTTGTTTGAAGGCCAGGCATTGCGTACCGAGTGGAAAGAGCCACCTTCAGCAGGACAGGAGTGATGTGATGGTACAGTGTTGGGGAGGAAAATGTCCTGTGGTCTGGGGTCACGCCTCAGCCCTTTGGTGAGCCTGTAGCCTAGGCTGTGGGTCTCACAAGTCCCTCTCAGGGAGTTTTCCAGCCGGCTGGAGTCGGGCATTTCCTTTCCCATGTGTTGAGTGTCCCTTTTCTTTCCTCAGATGAAAACGGCAGGAGACCGTGACCTGGTGTAAGTGTCCCTGGAGGGCAGGCCTTGTTCAGAACATGACACTCCCCCAAGACCCTGGGAGGGTTTTTCCTGGTGGAACTCCAAGAAGTAAAGTTCACCAGAGTGTTGGGCACCCCGGGCATTTTCAACTCTGACCACTTGTCAGCTGTGGTTAGGAGTTTTCTGCCCATGCTCGGTTTTGCTTTGTAAGTTGTGGGTCTCCATCTGCCACTCTTCAATTCGGGAGTTGGCAGTGGGGGACAGGGGTTGACCCTGTGACTTGACTACTCTACCTCTCTGGTAGATCCGAGACAAGCTGGTTTTTCAGGTGGTTCAGCCCATTAATGGTTGTGACCCACTGGTACCTTCCAAGTTCTGTATGTGCGTGACAGAAACCCGGCCGCTCCCCCAGCAGTTACCTGCAGTTACCTGCAGAGCTTTCTGCTCCTGGCCTCTGCTCCATTAAGTTGTAATTGTCTATTTGTCAGTTGGTCCAATTTGGGGGGCAGTGGTTTTCCCTATGGCCTCGATTCTCTGATGTAAAAACTGTTTATCTTGTTGGGCACTGTGGCTCATGCCTGTAATCCCAGTGACTTGGGAGACTGAGGCAGGAGACTCTCAAGTTTAAAGCCAGCCTTAGCAACTTAACAAAGCCCTAAGCAACTTAGCAAAACCCTGTCTTAAAATAAATAAAAAGGGCCAGGGATGCAGCTCCATGTTTGAGTGCCCTTGGGTTCAATCCCCAGTACTAAAGGGAAAAAAATTGTATATTTTCAGTTTCTCCAGCTTTTTCTCACTGTAAGGAGTAAAGATTTCCACACCATGCTGGAGACTCTAAGTTGCTGTGGCCTTTATTGTACATTCTTACTTTCTGGCATTACAAGATGTTGATCTCATTTTCTCTTGCCCTAGCCCTGGAACCAGCATTTGTCCAAGGAGCCCTAGTTCCTTTTGGTAGGAGCAGTATTAGAAGCTAAGATCTGAGTGCCAGCTCTGGTCATCAATGCTGGGGTAGTCTGCTTCTTGGCCTTTTGTGGGGACAGGGTAGGAAACAGATGACTATGGGTGTAAATATACACAAACATCTACTTATAACATGTATACACATGCAGATTTTTTTTTTAAGAGAGGGACAGTGAGAGAGAGAGTCAATTATATTCAGTTTTTCATGTGACTTTCCTTGCTCCGACACTGTTGTGTACGTGGTGCTGGGGCTCAAACCCATATTCTCGCACATGCCAGGCAAGAACCACAACCGCTGAGCTATTGCTCCAGCCCACATACAGTTTTTTTTTTTAAATAGAGAAAGAGAGAGTTTATTTTACCTGCCCCCCCCCCCCCGCCGTCGGTTTTTGATTTTCCTCCACTTAGTTGTGTGTGTGGCACTGGGGATTGAACCTGGGTCCTCGCTCATGCCAGGCAAGTGCTCTACTGCTGAGCCACCACCCCAGCTCCTACACATACATATTTTAAAGTAATATACCCACATTGGGATCTAGATGCACTGTTATACCTCGATAGTAGAGATGCAGGAGTGGATATAAATCAAGAAATAATTCCCATATTTCAGGTTTTGGATTAAATTTATCAAAAGACACCATGATGAAGTTTCTGTGAATGCTGAATTAATAAAGATAGCTTAGAAAACATCTTCCACTAGCACACCTTTCTGTAAATTCCTAATATGTAATAGAACGAGATATCTCATTTTAAAATTATTAGCCTAGGTCTTGAAGATATTTTTCTTTCCATAGGATTTTTTTAATTCCTACAAAACATTTATACCTAATATGGCACATAGTAGGAACTCAAATATTTGCTTAATTTTTGCAAATTAGACTTTCACTGACCCTGAAATATACTTGCAGTTCCTAGCACTTTGTCGGCATTGCTGACCTCCGCCCTCCGCTGTGTTCAGGGAGGGTGGATGACTTTTCATTTGCAGGGATGGATGAGTAGCGCACAGCTCTGCTCTGCGTATGCCTCTCACTGCCCACTGCCAGCTGACTGTGGGAACTGGACCCAATCCCTGCATGGACCAATTTCCTTTGAAGTGGCAGACCAGACCCCTTGTGAACACTGTTGTAGTTATGACAAAGATGCAGCTTTCTTGTAACACGAGGGTAAAATAAAAGGTTTCCACGTGGACACAGAATTGGAGAGCATTCACATTTTTAAAAAAGTTTAGTTATTCCTTTGCCAAAAACTTTTAACTCGATTCCGTCCCTCTTGGGGCTGTGCTGTCGGGGAGGATGAAAAGTCTGATGAGCTCAGGAAGGCACTGGCCAAGCGTGCTGAACGTAGGCTGGTCACGTGGCCCTACAGCGTAGATGCTGCCCAGCTCCGGAGTCATCATTTAGTCTCAGGCACAAAGATTTCTGTTTGTGGAACAATTACTTTGGGGCAGATAGCAATACTGTGCCTTGAGGAAGTGATGCTGAGGTTTTTTCCCCTTTGCCTAAAGGTGCCACTTGAGGCACCAGTGACCGAGGTAGCACTCTGCCACCCTAAAGACAATCAAATAATCGTCTGTAAACCAGCCCCGTGGGCAGTGCAGCCAGGTTTACAGGACAGATGATTCTGTTTCTTTAACAAAAAAGTGACAGGAAGTGGGCAGGACGTTTAGATGAAGAGAGATTGACATCAGTCAGTGCAGTGTTTGGACCCTGTTTGGATTTTTAAATTTTTTTTTTAAGAGAATGATAGAGGAAGAGAGAACCAATTTTATTCTCCATCTGGCCTCTGTTTCTCTGACACTTGCTGTGTATGTGGAGCTGGGGTTTGAACCCAGGTCCTTGCGCATGCCAGGCAAGCGCTCTGTTTGCTGAGCCACCGCTCCAGCCCTCCGTTTGGATCTTTAAAAGACATTATTGAGACAGTTGGGGAAATCTGAGTTTGTTTTGGGTGTTGGATGAGCTTGAGAAATTATTCATTTTGTTAGGTGTGATGATAGCATTGTAATAATGCTTTTAAAAAATCCTTATGTTTCAGAGATACACTGACTTTGTTTCTTCAGGGAGAAAGTGGAGGAGGGCCAATATGATAGATCAACAGGATGTTGAAATAAAGCTTGGTGATGGAAGTAAGATGGTTTAAAGGTAGATTATATTTTTGTGTATGTTTGAAATTTTCCCTAGTTAAAAAAGGAGAGAGAGTGTGTGAAACCAGCACCTGCTCTCACTGGCTCGCGCTTCCAAGTTAAATCCAGAAGTCATCAAAGAGCATTAGTTATATTACATCTCTCCCTACAGAATCATCCCATTTTAGGAATCATAGACAGCTCCAAAACTCCACTGCAACCAGGTCATTTTCTTTTCTGTAGCCAGTTCCTGGATTCTCTCCTATCACAGATAAACTTCAGTATTAACGATGCTGGGCATCGAAGCCACATGCATGGGAGGGGTGATGGCAAGAGGCATGTGAGGAGCTGCCATGAACCCCGTAGCAGAGTTAGGCAGCAGTTGATTTTTACAAGGTAAGTCTTGGAGGATAGTGGAGTGGAGTGAACATATGATTTGGAACCACAGGACCTCATTCTACTATTGGTTAAATGTGGCCTTGGGCAAGCCACTAACCTGCCTTTGACAGTCCCTGCCCTAAGCCTCTCACTAAGGCCTGAGAAGAAAGTAGTGCAAATGACTTTTTAGATACAAACTCTTCTTGTGGACCAAAACCTGAGTCTAGTACCTTGCTAGGCACAGGATGTTTGAAATTCCACCGGCCAGGTTACATCTTCAGGGTGTCTTCTTCTACAGAAAAGCCATCGGAAGTTGTAAAGCAGACTCTACACACGGAGTTGATTCTTGTAACTGCTTCTATTTATTTAGCCTTCGGTCTATGCGTTGCCCCAGCTGGCTCTTTAACCTTGCCCTCTTCTATGTTTTATTTAAGGGCGTTTCCTCCTAGATGGTATTAGCAGTCATTTTCATAGGCTGATCACGCTGTGACTGGTTTTAGTGACTACTTAGTGTTTTTAAATGGTCCCATGTTGGCCATGCTGTGAAAGAAACAATGAAATATTTATAAAGTTAGGCGACACTTTCTGGTACCCACACACACACAAAAGCAGGTTGTGGCCCAGAGACTGTCTTTTTCTGCCTCAGCAGAACTCTTTACAAAACACGCAGCCCGCTGCCATCCGTGACGTCTCGCCTGGAGTCCGCGATCCGGTGCTGGGTGAGGGTGTGGGCGCAGTCGCTGTTTCAGTCCTCCTGTGCCAGGCTGGAGTCACCTTCCCTGCCACGTATTCTTGGCTCACTGTGCACACTAATGGCCAACTTTTGAGAGTGTTCCAATGGGCTTCATGTCAGATTATCTTCTGTTCGCCCTGAACTTTCCTGGTGATATTTCCTGATGACTTGCAGACGCATCTCCTGCCTGGGCCTTCCCCCTATGTTCCTGTCCCCTGTGTCGTTAACTAGTGGACATCTCTGCCTAGATTACCCCCATGCTGTTCTAATTTAGCATGTGCTACACCAAGTCAGCGTACATCTGACCAGCCGAGGTGTTGCTGTCTCAATTCTACACAGCAGATAAGCTGCAGGGGTTGTTCTGAAAGTCCCTGACGTGCAGGAAGCAGGCCAGTGCCACACTCTACCACGGCTCAGGACTTGTGCCCTCTAATGCCCCAGACTCATCGTGCTGTTTCTTCCTTGGACCCTGTGTTCTACCCTGAGCTGCTTCCTGTGCCACCGTCATCACCTCAGTTTGGTTTCTTTGGCTCTTACTTTCCCTGCTGTGTTTGCTTGGAAATTCCAGTTATTCTGTTAAACACAGCGTTAGTGCAGTTCCTGGAACCTAGCAGGCATTTAATCCATATTTAATCCAAGTACGTAAATCAGTCTGTATCTGTTACTGTAACGGACACTTCCTAAAGAAAGAAGGAAATGCAACCCCAGTTCTCAAGGAAGTCCCTAGACAAACGTGAAATTCAAGCATAGGCCACAAAAGCATGGCTTTCTGTCACAGCGCTGCATTTCACATGCTACAAGGCGCGGTTGAGTGCGGACGAGCAGACCTTTACTCCGTCTCTGCAGATGCGCTCTACATGCTGGAGTATAACTACGCACCGTGGCTCACAGTGGTTACCCAGCATTCTGTACTCACAAAATGCTAGCCAGCTCTTTAATTTTGGTTAAAAACAAAAAAAAACAAAAAAACTTGTGCTTGCATAGCTAGTTCGTGTGTATATTTAATTCCCCCCTTTTCTTTACTGCTCCCTTCCTCATGTTGCATCTAACATCAAGTAAAACGTTAAAGTCAAGAAAGAGCTGCCACCTCTAACTTGCCCCACTTTCTCTCACAGGGCGTGGGGGTGGCCCTCTCAGATGGTCCTGGCTCTGATGGTGCCTCTGGGTGTGCAGGCCCACAGCAGTGTGCTGTTTGGGTCTTGGGAGTGCCAAGCGGGGAGCCGCCTCCAGCACCCAGTCCCTTCAGCACGCTGGCAGGGCATTGTCGAGGTGTCTTCACGCCCTAGCCATGCCTCTGCTTCAAAGTCTCCAGCTGGCGCCTACTGCCTGCAGTTTGTCAACACCAGGTTAGAGTGGAGAGGTGCGCGGCCAGTGCAGTCCATCTAGAGAGGATGCGTCTACATTATGAAGAGTGTGTGGCTTTCTCTACTTAGGTCTCTGTCATCAGGTCCTCTGCTGTGGATTAGCATTTGGAGGGAGGTCAAAATCGGGATGTTCTGGGAATAGTTTGTGCAATAATTGTGTTCCTTCAATATGTATTTACCACATACTTTACTGTGTGTGCCAGGTACTATTCTGGGTGCTAGGGAAACAGCAGTAAATACCGAAAAATGCCTGCCTGTGTAGAGTTCACTGGGGAAACGGGCAGGTGAGAACTGCAGTCACATGGCAGGAAGTGTCATGAAGAGAGAAATGAGTGATGCAAGGGAAAGGGAGGACTAGGACACCCTGGACAGAGACCTGAAGGAAGTGGCTGGGGACGGGGAGGATGGGGCGAAGGCTGCGGGCAGGAGAAGGCAGCTTCAGTGGCCCTGAGGCAGCAGAGTGCTGAGGAGCTCAGGTAGCAGTAGTGGGACAGAGACTGGAAGGCAGGGCCAGAGGGCGAGGGGAGGAGAGCAGGAAATGGCCAGGGAGTGCCAGGGCCAAGGCTTGAGATTCTGTGGTGTGAAGATTGTGGTGTGGAATCCCACCCTCCAGGGATTGACCGAAGAGCAGGGAGAGGAACTGCAGTGGGCTCCCGATGAGCAGCAAGCCGGCTTCTGGGTTAACCTTCCAGCTTGAGCACATGCTGTGTGGCACTTGTTTCTTTTGCAGATGCTTCGGGGGCCCATTCTGTGCTAGGCATGGCAGACACTAGCACGCAGTTGCAGCAGGGAAGACGCTAAGAACCAAAAACCAGAGTCCAGCCAACCAGTGCTGGCTGCCACAGGTTCTTTGTGGAGCCGTTTCAAGGGAAAGCTATTCTGAATTGAACTGGAATGATTCTTAATTTCTCTAAAGAAAGAGAGGGACAGAGAGAGAGAGAGAGAGAGAGAGTGTGTGTGTGTGTGAGAGAGTGTTTTATTTAGTTTTTCATGTGGCTTTCATTGCTCTGGCACTTTGTTGTGAACGTGGTGCAGGGGTTTGAACTCAGCATCCTTGCACATGCCAGGCAAGCTCTGTAACTGCCAAGCCACTTCTCCAGCTCCAAGAAATACTTTTCAAAATGTCCACAAAGCAGTGAAGTCATAAAGGCCCAAGCTGGATACGGGTCCTGAGAGACCAGTGTGCTCTCAAGTTACCTGAAGGTGAACTACTGCACATTTCATGTGCAGAGAGATGGGACCCATGGCCTGCTCCTGACATTTGCCCTTCTACCCAAGGCTGTAATTGCTGAGCAGAACCATGCCTGCATTACAGCTCCACCCTCCAATTGAAGAAATCGGTGCCATTTGTACCAAATGGGCTACCTAGGATTAAAGTGGATTGGGATGGCCATTGCACTTAATTTGAGAGTTTTCCATTTTGAGTCTCATAAACACCACAGCACAACCACCATGCAGTATGGAAGTCACTAGCCTACTCTGTATACATGATCTCAGTTCTCTGAGCAGCACAATTAGGAACGTACTGTCGTGACCATTTTGTAGATATAGAGAACAATACTCAAAAAGGTCAGGTGAGCCACCTGAGGCTCAAGTCAGGTAAAGGTATGTTTGCAGGGCTGCAGTTCAGATTCCTAATTCCAAACACTGTACTTGTAAATACTGCCCTGACCCATTTTCCCTTTTAGTCACAACCATTCCAGAATAAAATAAATTGCCTCCTAGCTTTCATTCGTCCAGTTCCCCCTTCTCCCTGATCCACCCCTGCTTATCCTCCTCCTCCTTAACCCACTAGGTCAAAGGGAAATAACATTTAACCTGTCATATCTTGTTAGTCAGATTTGCTACTGTAACAAAATACCTGAGATAATCAACTTAAAAAGAGGAAAGGTTTATTTTGGCTCACACCTTCAGAAGGTACAGTCCATGGTTGGCTGGTCACATTGCTTTGGTCCTGAACCAAGGCAGCACATAATAGTGGGTATGTGGTGGAGAAAGCTGCTCCCCTCATGGTGGTCAGGAAGCAGAGAGAGAGAGGGAGAGACTGACATCCTAGAATCCCCTGGAGGGTATGTCTCCCCAGCACCTCGGACCTCCCAGCAGACTCGACCCTCTTACAGCTTCCACCCCTCCCCACAGCACCTCCCTGGGAAACAGCCTGCAACACCGGGGCCTTTGGGGCACATCCAAGGTCCAAACTGTGTTCCCTTGTCAATCTGTGCTTACTTACTGTTTAAAAGAAAAGTTTATGTTTTATTAATAATCATCGTTGCTACACAGACTGTTGTATGAAATATTAGACCAATCTAGTTAACAGGCAGAAATCATCTGCAAACAATTTAGCTTTATGCAAAAATAGTGTAGGTCCCTTGCCCCAGTAGTATCTGAAGCTGAGCAAATTTCTTATTTAACTTCCTTTATATGAAGTGAAAGAAAAAGAAATATTGGATTCGAGCACACTGGATTTCAGGGCACATACAAATCTAAGTGTCTTGAGGTCTGCTTTAGACGTGTTCTACACCCTTTCTCAGCTCCTGAAAAAGAACAGTGAAGCCTTCCACATTCACACAACATGTCCTTTTAGGTACTTAAGGTCTGGTACTCTAAAATCCCATGACTGTGATTTGTCTGTCTAGAATGGTGACGGATCTTGGAATGTATTTGGTACTCTATTCAGAAATACTTTGGATACGGTTGTAGTTCTTCTGCAAAGATGATGCAACCAAGTTCAAACCAATAAAAAGTAATATAAAATGACTAAAATATAGGGCAGAGCTTTTTTAAAAAGGTTAGACTAGGGGCTGCAGTGGTGACTCAGAGGTTCCAAACTTGCCTGCCCTATGCGAGGAGGACATGGGTTCGAACCCCAGCACCACATACACAACAAAGTGTTGGAGCAACGAAAACCAGATGAAAGACTAAATAAAATTGATTCTGTCTCTCTCATTGTCCCTCTTTCTTTAAAAAAAAAAAAAAAAAAAAGTTAGACTACCCAAAATAAAGTTTGGCCAAAGCTGATCCCTGTAAGTAGAGTTGGATTTTAAGTTCTAAGGATTTATTTGCGGCCTGCAAGGCAGTCATTTTTATTCTTATTCTCAATGAGTGAAATAACTGTCCAACACATTTTCCCAAAAGGCTGCAAATAGTGCTCGTCCTTCACTGGAGTCATCTGATTTCTCTTTCATTGCATGTACTTTCACTTCATCATCAGATATATGCAAAATAGGGGCTGGAGCGGTGGCTCAGCAGTTACGGCGCTTGCCTGGCATGCGCAAGTATGCAACTTCAAACCCCAGCACCACGTACACAAGGAAGTCTCGGAGCAACGGAAGCCATGTGAAAAACTAAAAAAAATTGATTCTGTCTCTCACTGTCCCCTATTTCTTTAAATAATAATAATAAAAAAGATATATGCAAAATATTCGGCCCTGAGTTCAGGTTGCAAGATGGAGCTGCTCTTTTGTAGCATTCTAGAAAGGTTTGTAAAATATTAAACCATGGGAGATTGGGATAAAAAACAATCTTTATCCCTTCTCTATGTGAATCATGTGCAGAAAGAGTGTTCTGGCTTGTGAGTTGGAAATACTTCTATTTCCAAGTAAATGGGTGGCTGCTTAAGAGAATATCTGAGGGCTGGAGCTGTGACTCAGCAGTTGAGACGCTTGCCAGGCACGCGCAAGTGCGCGAGTTCAAACCCCTGCACCACGCACACTACAGACTCTGAGCAATGAGAGCCCCATGAAAAACTCCATAAAAAATTGATTCTGTCTTTCTCTCTCTTTAGAGAGAGAGAGAGAGAGGGAGGGAGAGAAAGAATATCTCAGAACTGTGATTTAAAAGGGAACATTTAACTATGTTCCTAAGTATGGGTCCTGACCATTATAGCCACCATAATGGTTAGGGCCACGCCAGACTCTGGAGTGTGGCAGGCCTGTGCTGGGATTCTGGATCACCCACATAGTAGCTGTGTGACCTTGTGCAAGGTTCTTACTCTCTCCACGAATCCTTTCCTGTGGAAACATGACTAACGTTACCTACTTGTAAGGTGCATCTGTGTGGGGTTTCACTCAGTATATGGAAAATGTTTACCACACTGCCTAGTATGTAACCAGAGCTTAAAAATGACAGCAATCAGTGCTATAAAAACAAAGCAACCCTTAATTAAAATTATAAATAAAATATTAGTGTCATTGAAAGTCAGTCATTAAATTTTTATGATACAAAGGATTGCCAAAATCATGAAGCACTTGGAAAATATATAACTTTATAAACATGATGGTTGCAATTTTTTTCAATAACAGGAAGTTTAGGAAGTTTGAGGTAGCTATATTTGTGTTTTATAAATTTTTTGTTATGATACTTGTGTAAAATAAGTGTATTTGTTACACTCTAATGATTTAGATAAAGTATATATAGAAGCAAAAAAAACCCCAATATATTTGCAATGTTCTCATTGTTGCATGTAATTTAAAACCTGAAGAGAAGTGCAGAACACTTCTGTGGGCCTAGCACCCAGTGAGACACAGTACCAAGCCACAGAAGCCTTGAAAAACTTCTAGGATCAGAATAAACGTCAGAGGCATCTGTAGGATTTATATTATAATCAAACTCCTGCTCCTGTGCTCTCCCCACCAGAGAATAAAAAATAAAGAGCGTAAAGAGACTATTCTAATGATCAACTGCTTCATTGTCTTAAGAGTAGTTCTATTGTAGAAATATTTGCTAGTGAATTAAAAAGATTTTGACATTTGGAAAATCTTCTATACATGCATACTGTGATGGATCTGCAGAAACTTTAAGAACTTGCATCTTAAAGCTTCACACAGACAGTCAAATCTGTGAACATCAGCCCCGTCCCTTCTTGCTGCTGTGGGGCGACACTCCCATGCTTGCTGCTCTTTGGGGACATGATGGTCACACCCTTCCTATCTTACTGGTCCTCATTTTGCAGCTCTGTCAGAAGCGCCTTTGCTGATGAGTGCGTGGGTGGTCTGGGCGCTGACTCTCCCATGTCTGGGCGTGTGGTGTGGCGCAGCCTTCTGATTTTGCGCAACAGCCAGCCTCCTTACGAATTTCTCCATTGCTCATTGTTCTCAAAACGGTTCTTCCCTTGAAGTTGTGGTCCACTCCCTGCCCCTCTCCAAACCAGCTCAACCCTGCAGCGAGTACTGCGCGCTGCCTACTAACAGACGGGAGCCCTCATTTTTCCTCCCACAGTCCCCCTACTAAGTGCGCAAGGCAGCCTCTCTGCATGTCTCCCTCACCCAGCAGCCTGGGAGGCAGCTGCATCCCCGAAATACACATGCCAAAAAATAGATTTCACACCTGACTTTTGAACTTACCAGGAATTTTTTTTTTATAGTTAGGTATTGAGATTTCCCAAGATAACACACATTGAAAGAGTTTTACTTCAGAAATTAGGAAAAAGCAATTTTATAGTAGAGTCTATAAAAATTGGACAACGCTCTTCATTATTAACTTCTTTGTTAAGAAATACTTAATTTTTCGTAACTACATTTAACTGCCTTTATTTTAAACTTAGAAGTAAATAGTTGATTTTATTCCCTGGGCTTAAAAATAATCAGGAATAATTCTTAAAACATTTGGCTTTATGTCCTGTTGTGTTTTGTTCTGATTTCCCAGGAACTGGTACAGAGGAAAGAGACTGGAGCGTGAGGCTCATTTGTTTGTATTTGCTAGAGAAAGCTGCTGTTGATTTTTCACTGGCAGATGCATGAACAAGCAGCAAGGCCCTTTCTCAACAAGGACAGTGATTTTTGCTTAAAAGTCCATAAACCTAATGATAGGTCGTCCCTGGGCATGTTGTCTATAACACGTTAAATGACTCCCGCGTGAAAGCCTCAAGTGTTTAGTCGAGTGCTCCACCTCTTGTCGCTTCCTTTGAGGAGACCGCTTGGTGACTTAGTGCTGGACTAGCTTGTTGACATTCAACAGTTGGGTTCTGCATCCATTTGTCTGCACTGTGGCTGGATTATCTCAGACTTGCTAAGTTTTGAGTCATCGTTAGAAATGGTGATTCCTCTTTCTGCATCTTGTTATATGTTTGGAAGTTTCTGTCAAAGCTCAGCCAAAACAGGCATCATCTAACTTAACTGTCACAGTTGTCCCAAGATTGAAAGAAGGCCAGCGGGGCCCAAGCATGGGCAGAGGAGGCTGGTGGGCAGGGCGGGCTCAGGTCACGGACAGCTACAGGAGCTCAGGTTTTATTCTTGGTGATAGGAGGAGCTGATTGGGGGAATAACACACCAGGCTGCAGGATCTGCAGGACCAGGGAGCAGGCTTTTACAGTAATCCAGGCTGTTGGGCCAGAGTAATCGAGGGGACAGAGGAGGGGACAGATGTGGGATATATTTTGCAGATAGAAGTTCACAGGACTTGGTGACAGACGGGACGTCTCTGTGGGAAAGCGGCATCAAGGATGTGCCCAGGCGTGACACTCTGGTCTTGCCCTCGCGTGGCTGCCCCTGCAGTCTTGGTGTGGTCTCTGCAGTGAGGGCCAGGGCTTTTGTTCTGCCTGATGAGCCAAGGTTTGGGGCTTGAAATGCAGAGGAAAATCCAGGGACAAACAGCTTAGAAGGGGGGAAATCAAAGTTCTGGCCACCTACATGTTATGATGTAACATTCGCAGATTGATGGGACTTTAAAAGTACCTTCAGGAAATTTTTTGGAAACTTAATTCAAATAAGAATGATTCCAGAGACATTTCAGATAGAAGCATTTTTTTTTTACATTCCAGATAGAAGCATTTCCGTGTTGCCTCTCATAAAGAATCATGAATCTCCCCCATTGACTAAACATTGTATCAAAAAATGAATCAGCAGAATTTTGTTAGACTGGAGGGGATTATATTGATTCATCAGCTCAGCATTAATGACATTTTAGATGGGGTAATTTTCAGGGTTTCTGTTGCCAGGGCAGTACGATGTTTAGCAGTGTCCCTAGTCCATGAAATACCAGCAACACCATTTCCCTGTTGTGAAAACCAAGTCTTGTAAGCCTCAGATGTCCTTGAGGACAGCATCATTCCCAGTTGAGAATCACAGGCTTACACTGGTGACAGAACTTTCTAGCACAGTGCTATGAGCAAAAAAACCAGCACTTGTTATGTTCTTATATCTTATACTCCCAGGACAAGCAGGAAATTTGTTATTTTTTTTTTTAAGTGAGAGAGAGAAAGAATCAGTTTTAGTTAGTTTTCATGTGGCTTTTGTTGCTCCAACACTTCATTGTGTACGTGGTACTGGGCTTCGAACCTGCATCCTCATGCTTGCCAGGCAAGCGCCATAATCGCTGAGCCACGCTCCAGCCCCGCAAGCAGGAAATTTAAAATATCCATTAAAGTTATAAATTGAAAGAATACATAAATGCCTTGAATTTATTTTTAACTTAAATGTGAACATAAATCCACCTAGTAGTCACTGGATGTTGGACCACAGCCACAAGTGTGAATCCACCAACGGCGTTTCTAAATTGTTGGGTATGTGATATGTCTTCATCATTCTCAGTTTAGGTACTTTAAATTGGAACAAAACAGATTTTTGTCATCATTCTTGGTTTTTATCAATATATGTTTTTCTTTTAATTTTTTATTAGGGAGTAGGGTTATTGTACAATCGTAAATGCATATAAAGTAACAATATGATATCCTTATGTTCCTAAACCAGAATGATATATAAGTTTTTCTGGTCTTTTATTTTCTCACCCGTACCCAGTTTGGCTGAGGATGAGGTATGGGAGAAGTAGCTTAGTGCCTGTAATACATTCAACCCAGCTTTTAAATACTAATAAAAAAAAAAACTAGAAGTCTTTCAGCCTTGCAGGTCAACTGCTCAGGATTTAAGTCACATCATTTCCTTAAGAACAGGGAGATTCTGTGCCCAATGCCAGTAGCTGTTCATCTGGGACGGAGAGGAGTGCTGGAGAACCGCAGCATACCACACTACAGGGCTGGGTGGAGGCCAGGTGGAGGCACTGCCAGTACCAGACACCGGGTCTCAACTCACGACAGCCCTGAGACAGAGCAGCTGAGGTGTTTGTCTTGCCTCCAGCAGAACTGATCATAAAGCTCAGTGTCCTATGCAAGGCTGTGTGGCTAAGACAGAAGGGCCCACACTGTGCTCCCGTGCACTGTGCCTCTGCCTCCCTAGTATAAGGCCATGGGCAGGGGGGATTCTCCCCAGAGCACCCAGCTCCTGACCTCTCATCTTCAAAGCAATTGCTTTGGCCAGAAATTCAGGGGATCTGTGAGTCCATCACTGGGAACAGTTCAAGGGGCTGGTGTGAGTTCAGTGACTGCAGTGTAAATCCCACACATTAAAGTTACCCAGACAGAATCACCTAGTGCGGTGGCAGCAGGCTCACAGACACTTCCTACCTTACAACACAGTGATCATCTGCAGATCTCAGGAGCTGTCCCCCTCTGGGGACTCTGGAAGCATGACCCTTACCTTACCTTCCCCAGCTCCCAGAAGCCACCCATAGTTCCTGGCTTGTGATTCTCATCACTGCCACCTTCAAAGACAGGGCCGTCGCATCTCCCCGACAATTCCTAGAACCAAGGCTCTGATGCCCAGCTTCTCTCTCATTTTAAGAACCTTGTGATCACATGGGCTGGCCTGGGAATCCAGGCTAACCTCCTACCTCAGTCCCGTCTGCCAGGAGACTGTAGGTTGGATTTGTACGAGAACGTCAGTCATGGTTTAATTCTCAACACCTCAACACCCTGGAGCAGTGTGCTCTGGAGACCTGTCCACGGGTCATTGGAGTCCTTCAGGCTGCAGTGGTTCCCATGCGTCCTTTGGCCACAGTGCTGCACAGCAAGATGCTTGGGGGTCACGCGCATGTGTCGGAGGTGGATTTGACAGGCAATAACCCAGCTCGAGACACAGGACAGAAACGAATTATGTCCACGAAGGCTTCCTAACCAGGACTCCTCCTGAGGGTGTCTTAACTGTCCAGAGAGCATGAAAGGAATTCTCAGAGAACTGTCACCCCTTTCTGTCAGTCAGATGTGCATCCAGGCGATGGCTCTTTCTGCTCTTTCAAGGTTGCTACCCGTGTGGGACAGGCAAGGAGCTTATCGCTTGTTCCCTGTGATGTTTTTATAAGTCTTTACTAGCAAACATGTTCATTTATGGAGAATACTGAATTGAAAACTGTCACTGAGCTGCCTAAACCTCCATTAACTGAAAAAGCTGAGTTAGAAACTATTTAAAAGTATTTAAGAATTTAAAAAACTGCAACTTTCTTTAAACATTTTTGAGTTTCAAAAAGAGCTATGAATTAATAAACTTGTGGTTGCAAAGGTGATGAATTCAACAGTAAGACAATTGCTTGGACACTTTATTGTGTACTTGGTGCTCGGGTTCAAACCTGTGTCCTCGTGCATGCCAGGCAAGCAGGTAACCGCTGAGCCATGGCTCCAGCCCCAACAGTAAGACCATTAAAAGGGCAATGATGTTGTAGTAAATACCACTTACTGCCTGCATGCCTGGTCCTTTGCTCATTCCCTCCTCACGACCCTGCGAGACAGGTAAGGTCCTCTGTAGGCATGCACCAAGCACCATCCTCCAGGGAACATCAGAGGTTTGAAGGTTAACGGGCTTCAAACCTTTTTCATTCACCAACATGTTAAAAACATTTGAGTATGTTCTAAGGTTTTCTTTTTTATTTAATAAAAGTGACCCAGACTAAGGGTGTAGCTCAGTGATAGAGTGCTTGCCTGGCATGCATGAGGCCCTGTGTTCAGCACTATAAAAAAATAATGACCCCAGAGACCTTAAAAAAAATTTAAGGAGTGAAATTTTGTTCTTTGATGAAAAATATTTCAAAATAGCATTTGAATACTTGCCAAAAATACTAAAGTAATTGTGATTCTTATCAAAGTGGGTTTGCAAAGATAATTAGGGTAAACAAATTTGAATCCATTTTTAATTGCCTATTTCAGGTAAAATGTTAATTACTTAAATTAAAACTTCAGATCCTAGAACTATTGAATAGCTAGGTAGCTCCTTAAATTCTGACCAAAAACAAGCAAAATGCATCATTTAAGGTAAACAAATCAATCAGAGGATATTTAAAGCAACTGAGGAGACGTAAACAGCTGAAAAGCTCAGCCGGCTGCAAGCATCTACCTATTTTAACCGAGTCTGTGTGGTGTTGTGTCGCAGGAGATGAGTACGATGTATGTGCCATCTGTCTGGACGAATATGAAGATGGAGACAAGCTCAGAGTGCTTCCCTGTTCCCATGGTATGGCTAATTACTGCTTTGCATTCACCCACAGAACAATTTTGTTTGGGTTCAGTATCACGGGGGGTGGGGGGGCACGACAACACGACAAGTTGTTAGTGCCCCCTGAGCCAGCTCTGTTCTGGTCAGCAGTCCCATTAAAGCAGAGTGTTTGTAAAGTGCCCCCACATGATAGGTGCGGATCGCGGCTGAGGGACAGGAGTCACAGCACTAACTGAAGACGTGTGTCTTGCTCCAACAGCTTACCATTGCAAGTGTGTGGACCCTTGGCTAACTAAAACCAAAAAAACCTGTCCAGTCTGCAAGCAGAAAGTTGTTCCCTCTCAAGGTGACTCAGACTCTGACACAGACAGCAGTCAGGAGGAAAATGAAGTGTCAGAACATACCCCTTTGCTTAGACCTTTGGCTTCTGTCAGTGCCCAGTCGTTTGGGTCTTTGTCAGAATCCCACTCCCATCAGAACATGACAGAATCTTCTGACTACGAGGAAGAGGACAACGAAGCCAGCGACAGCAGTGAGGCGGAGAACGAGATCAACGAACACAGCGTCGTGGTCCAGCTGCAGCCCAGCGGTGACCGGGATTACAACATCGCAAACACGGTCTGACTTTCAGAGGTGACTGGTTTATTACTCCCCTTCAATATGTTTCTTTAAGGTATTCCCCTGATTTTCTGCTCCCTTTAGAGATCTCTGTAGAGTTAACTTGTTTTCCAGCATTCTGGTTTAATCAGATTACTGAAACAGGCTTTTGAGCGGTACTGGTCTGCAGAGTGCGCTTCATTTCACTAACAACACACTGGTACTGCAGCCCAGGCATCAAATGGGCTCTTTAGGGATGAAATTTAGCCAAAACATTTTTAAAATCCTCAGTTTGGCGTGCAGTTGAGTCGTAGGCCACGGTGTGCCGGTGTTCTGTGCTTTACACACGCAGTCAGTCCTGCAGCCGTCTAGCACGAGTAAGCCAGCTCTCACCTCCATGAAGCTGTTGGAAACGCTGAGCCCAAACGTTTATTCTGGTGTCCCCCAAATCGCCATCCCGAGTCAAGGCAACAAGGCAATTTAATGTGTTTCCTCCTGTCAGCATCACAGAGAAACCCGAGCTGTGTTGTTCTTTCCTATTCCTAAGTAGTCTGATCCTGATGGGAACTTCTGTAACTAGTGTGAGTTCTATTTTTTTTAAAGGGTTTCACTACTACAGTGTTATGTATGAATCTAAATCAACAGTTTAATGCCTCTGGACTTTACTTACTGGATTTCAGTATCCTTAAGGGTTTTGTGTTGTGATCAAAGCAAAAGGAAAACGCTGCATTAAAAAACCAAACTTCAGCAACTATTAACTCAGATCATATACCTCTTAATAAAGAGCATCTTATGCTAATTAGCCCTGCTAAACTATGTACAGAGAAATTGTTCAAGTATTGAATTTGAAAAATAAGTGCTTATGTTTAACACAACTAACGTATTAAAACAGTATATTATGAAAAAGGTAAATTATATTATACATCATTGTAACTATGTAGAAAATACAGACTGTATAATCAAAATGCTAAGAATTTTTATATGGCCTTGTATGGGAGGAGTTTGAATGTTAATAAACATGTTTTCCACTTTCAGAACCGGTAGATGTTTGTCCTGCTGCACTAGTACCACCACATTAGCCTTGTGTGTGCACAGCACTACAAAGGGGTAATGGCTGGGTCAGGTGAACATACGGCACTTTGAATTTTGTACAGTGCTACTGCTCACAAGCAATTAAGTTAATCCACAAAGAAGTTAAAACTGCAGCCAAAAATCATTCCAAAAATAAATAGTGTATATTATGATACTGTTAACTATGGTCCATCTTTGCAATAGGCTTATCTACTGACATGGGAAATTGTGAATAAAATCATGTTTTAGAATAGTAAGTACTAGGTATGAGCCTTTTGTTGTTAAAAATGCGTTTTAAAATAAATTTAACGCTAGGGGTAAATTTCACTTTCTGAGTTGTTTTTCTTTTAAAAAATTCTCATCAGCAAAAAACCAAAACACCCAAGTGTCCAGCTGGGAAAATAGAGAGTTGGATTCAACATGTGCTATCTGATACTAGCTCAGCCTCCTTTAAAAAAAAAAAAAAAAAAAAAAAAACACAAGCCTGAGAAACAACATCCTACATTTTAACCAGGATGGTTAAGCACAGGTTGGAATGTGACATAACTGTGACCCAGGCCTTTTTAAACCTGTTTTCTCATTTGCATAATTTCACTTTAGCTAAAGGAGGGTATTAGGACAAAACTCTGAGCCCAGTGTCTGGCACATAAATGCAGAATAAATACTAGCTTCTAAAACAGCAATTAAAATAAAAAATAAAAACATCCTACCTAAGGAAAAGTCTAGTCACTATAGTGTGCAGTCGTGCATTAGATATTGGTCATTAATCCATAGTTCAGATCAAAGACATGGTTCCTTTAAGTTTTTCTGGATCAAAAATTACTTTTTGAAATTTCAAATTGTCATCTTTAGTTGTAAAGAATAGAAAAATAAGGCTGGAGCAGTGGCTCGGCAGTCACAGCACTTGCCTCGGCGGTCACAGCACTTGCCTCATGTGCGCAAGTACACGAGTTCAAACCCCAGCAGCACGTACACAACAAAGTGTCAGAGAGGAATGAAAGTCACATGAAAAACTAAATAAAAATCGATTCTCTCTTCTCTCTCACTGTCACTCTCTCTTAAAAAAAAAAAATGTATGCAGTGACTTAACAGCACTGGATAGGGCTTGTTTTCTTAATATCCACTTGAAATCGTCTGTAATCTCATGGTGTAAGGAATAAGCTTTTTGAACAGGACAACAAATAAAACTTAAATTTTTCTGATTATAAAAGTAATGTTATTTAAAATACTGGAAATCAGAACAGTCACCTGGAAACTCAGCCCAGACGGAAACCTCTGTGGACACACTGCTTCGAAAGCAGTGTGTGCAGTCTTCACTGTGTAACATGACACCTCATGTCCCGTCCTGGACACACTCCGGTGAGCATGTTCTTGCACCGATCTTCAGTGACTTGTCCTATGACACATAACCGTTTGTTCAACCCAGGCCCCATCAATGGCTCAAGTGTGCTTATCTGAGTGGTGGGACATCTGATACACCACAAATGAGCACAGCACCACTTCCTCGTGCTGCACTCACAGAAGGACGCTGCCGTGTGTGTGTGTGCGCGCGCGCGTGCACATTTCCAGAAGGGTTCTCCCGTGGAAACCGCACGCAGGGGCAAGGACTAGTGGCACTGCTCGCTGTGTTAGTGATACAGTTTCCCTCTACCATCTTCCCTACCCGCACCCTCAACACACATGACCCTCATTTACAGGTTTGGTCATTGCTTAATTATCACCGTAAATAGTTCATTGCAACTAACATGAACATTTTGCTCTAAAAATCTCAAATTATCACATTTGTTCTCCAGTTTTTCATTTGTCCAACCATCTTTTGTCCTTAACAGGAATCTTAACTGGACAAGAAACTGTCCAGTCTTTATTATAATTTCTAGGGTATGTTCAACTACCAAAGTAGTTGATACCCCGTATGTACACCAAAATTCAGAACTTATACCTGACAACTTGTCAGAGAAAATCTTCCATTATGCACAGTATATTTTAAGGAAGGAAGAGATTAATTCCTATTCCCTAACACACTTTCTCTCTCAAGGGTAACATGCAGGCATGACTTAACCTCCATCAGCCTCGGCTGGTGCCCATCTCCCATTATGGAACCCCAAGTCCAGAACTGAGCAGCTCCCCAGTTTCACTTACACCCTCTAACTTTTGAGCACCGACTGCTGCTAAGTTTCTGCTTGACCGTTCATGGTAATCTTTACCTAAGAAGTCTCCAATTTACATAGTAACTAAACTTTAATACATATTAGGGAACTTACAAACTCCAGGATTAAACTATTTTGCCATGATCAACATGTTACTCGGAAGGCCAGAAAATGCAAAAGCATCTCAGTTCTCTTAAGTGCTGCCAGAGCCATGTCTTCTGCTTTAGGTGGGACAGTCCCAGCTGGCAGACTTCACAGCACCGACCCCACTCTGAAGCCATGAGCTGTTTCCACACACAGGAATCCAGTGGGACAGAGACCCTGTCTGGTACGGAAGCCTGTTACTGTTTAGTAGATTTCACGTCCAGAGACCAACAGGAGAACATTTTCCAACAGATGAGTCAGTTTTACTCACATAGCTTGAAGACAGGAACCCAAAATGACTAAAAGCCATTTTTAGCAGATCAAAGCCTATTAAAAAGAAATGCCCAGGGACTTAATTTTATGTTTGCAGCAGACTCTGGCCTGTTCTCTGTCTTCACATTGTGTCAAAAAATCAGCTGCAACGCTGTGCTGACAACTTACACAGACAACAGGAGTCTGGAGTATTTGGTTGGAATAAATTTATTTCATCTGTCTGTAAACAAGGTGTTTTAATAGTTATGGCATTTTTTTAAATGCATATTAAATCAGATGAGTTAGACTGTATCCCAGATGTAACAAAGTGCAGGGAAAGAAATGGACAAATCAGCAACAAGATTTGTTTTAAATCTGTACATTATCCACAAGGCCCAAACAATAGAAGCGAATACTAGAATGTCCCTAAAGTAGTGCCATTCGAAAGAACCCTTAGTAGGTCAGGTAAAATCCATCTCACAATAGCAACGGTTCATTTTAACAATAGTATGGCACGGAATACATATGAAAAAATTCATCACAAGACAGCCAAGTCCACAATAATGCAACTTCATATAAAAACTCAAGCTGCAAATAAAAATTGGTCCTATGAAGAACAAACTGGACACACTCCAGATGGTTATGTTGGGACTTCTAATGTCCATAATGGCAGCCTTTTACAATTTTACTAAAATGAGTAGAGCTGGTGTGCACAGAAAAAGACAGGAAGGAGAATCTGAGCCACTGCGGTGATGGAGTGTCCCTGGGAGGCAATCAGTGCCTACTGGAAGGGCTGGGAGGAAGCGCCTCTGCTCGCTTTGCAGTCTCGCTCTTCGGACGTCCTGTAGACACCACGGAAAAGGCCTGCCTACTCAAGTGCAGCACAACACCAACAGCAAACTACTACAGCTTTCAACAGCTCATCAAACGAAGGGGATATTAATCGGTTAAATAAACCAGGCACTGCATGAGAGAGGATGGAAGCAAACCAAGGATCTTATGTGCAAAGGGAGGGGATGAGAGAAGAGGAGTGAAGGAAAGATGCATGCACTTTCTCCTCCCAACCATGCGCTACAAAAGGAAGACTAAGTGAGCCAAGTAAATGCTCAAAGTGCTGAAGAGACACTGATCAAATTAGAGATTGTACAACCGGCACCTTGCTTAAATATAACTTATTTTAGTAATCAATATCCCATTAATTGCTAAGACAAAGTGATGCCCAACTTGGCATGCCCCTCCCCCCAATTTCAGGTATCATGCAAATCATTATTGTGCTGCAATTATGTTGCCAGTAGGGGTTGGTTACACACAGTGGTAAACAGACACGTGATCATTGGGCAAACTGGAGTCATGACACTGGAAAGTAGGTAAAGAAGAACCAGCTACCATGTAGCTAGGCTGGGAGCACAGGACCATAATTGGGGTGCTGATGAAGACAGTTGCTAGGTAGATGGGGAGAGGCTGCTTACACATCAGACCTCCTCAGGTATAAAGCGAGTTCGTACGCTTTCTTGTTAAGTGTGCCTCCGTGGACACCTTCCTTTCCCATGACTATAACCAATGCTGGAGTACACAAGGGAACAAAACAAAAGTGAACAGCATTACTTAAGGAGGGGAGGGCAGAAAGAAAGACACCTTTCCCCACCAACAGAGGGATACAAAGGAGACACAGGTTCATACCCCATCACCCTGCATTGCTAATAAAATTTCCAGAATTAAGACTTAAGCTTACAGCTAGGAAAGTTTAAGAGCAATTTTCCCCTAATACTTAACAGTCTGCCTAGCAGCTAGAACCCAGAGTCTCTCAAGTATTTTGCCATTGAGTATGCCTTCTTATTCAATCCGCCTCCATGGACCCCTTCTTTTCCCATTACAAAGACCAAGACTGAAAGAGAAAGAAGAAACGTGTTTCAAAAGAAGTGTTAATCAAGAAAGTCACATAAGTTTTAGCAGACAGATCCCTGATAATAAGTTAACATTAAGTTAGTTTTCCATGAACTGTCAAGCACTGAAGGCAACTGGGTCTCCAGAATGGAGAACTTCCACACTAGTCCACCACCAAGAACAGAACACAGTTACTATTGCAGTGTGGACAGTCACCACGCAGCAGCTGCGCTCCACAGTTCCTTACACAGGTTACGCAGAAAGGTGGCCACTTATCTTTTATTTTAGGGCAGAAAAAAAAATTATGCGTATATATAGACGAAGTTATATATATATATATATTCTGGTTGATGTAACAAACATCTGTTATTTGCCCAAAAATATGAACTTAAAAACTTGGGTATGTACAGATTCTCCTCAAATTTAAGGTTTCCTATGTACAAACTATTACATCTTACAGGTTAGACTCTAAATGAGTAAATATATCTATTACTTCCAGAGGAAAATGAAGAATTTTCAACAGTTTTTTCAATGCCATTCAGAAGAGGCCAAATTAAAAGTATTTTAGTCGTGGATACTGATATCCTCACTCTGCTAGTCTTGTTTTTAACTGAGTCTAAAATCCTGAAACAGACTCAGTATTTCCAGTACCAGATTCTTCTATGATGCAATACAAAAGTCTACCCCTCACAGGTGTGCACAGGTGTATGTCAAATTTTATATTAACTGCCACTAGAGGTCAGTACTGCTCTACGGCATGAAAATCTTTCTTCCTATCATGTGGTTGATGCCTGGTTAGCATATGTATCTGAGAACAGCTAATGTTTAGAGATGTCTACTATTTCAAAGTCATCTAGTTTTCCTATAAATAAATACTCAAACACCAACTCACAGCAGAATAAGAGAAGCCTTTAGGACAGTCACTGGAGTTGGTAGGGCTATGCCATTATACCACGGTTCCGTGTACCTTCAAGTCCTTCCACAGGGCAGAGCCACTCTTAAATGATGCTGCCTGCCAAATGAGACTACAGAAGTCCTGTTTGTTTTAAAAGTATTTATACAGATTAATACATTTAAATGTACTTGCAAATCGATCAGCTGACATAATAAACCTCAATTTTAAAAGTTTCTTTTGAAAAAGGAAGGATAGTTTTTTAGTGCAGTAAGAATTTCCACACCAGAATTTCTGGATCAAGTCTGGAGACACTAGAATTTCTGGACCACGTATATAAACTAAAAGCAGTTTCCTATTTTTCAAATCTAAATCTCAGAACCATTTTAGTCTTTGGATATATTTTAATAAATGGACAAATCATTCTAAAACTCTGATCTAATTATTTCTCACTTCCCCTAATGTTCCTAATTTAAAAAAAAAAAAAGCCGATGTTAAGTACTTTGCTTTATGATGAGCTAGCAAAAAAGGACAAATGACTCAAAGGTAGACTCATGAGGGACTAAAATAACCAAATGATCTGAACGATTTAGCAATCTTAGGCAGCACAGGATTATCATCTGACATGCCAAGCAGCCAAAGACAGCTTTTCATTTTAAGTTTATGAAGAGCTGATATCACAGCTGCCTTTCAGAGCAAGTCAGGAAGAGGTGGCTCGGCTGCACGTGGGTGAAGCTACAGAGGTATTCAGTGCTGGGCAGTTCAAAAAAAACCACCTTAATAGCCATTACGGACTAACTTTCATTCAAAATGTTAAAGCAACTGCTTCCGAAGTTGTAACAGCATGCAATTTTTAACCACCAAAACACCTTGCTTACCTCTCCCAGCTCTGCCCACGGCCACGTTGTATGTCGGCTCCCCACCTTGACTCTTGGTCCGGATGTCCATTGTGCAGTCGCCATCAACATATAGGCTATCTCTGATCACTGAACACTTCTTTGCGCCCAGAGTCAAACCGTTGGTAAAGAAGCCTTCCCGGTCTTTTCCTACAATCATATCTATTTCTACTGGCTATCTCCCCAAAAGAGAAAAAGAAAAGAAACTGTAAGTTGTAGTTAATTCCTTTCAGGGCTTGATCTAACAGGAAAGAATGCAGCGTTTACACGGCCACTTTAACAGCCATATTTCACCAATTTAAATCAAGGTTCAGTCTCACCTGATGACATGTTTTAGATCGCTCAACTTTCTTTCACAGTTCATAGTGTGGTCTGCTAAGAACCAGTCTATAGGAAGAATCTTTCTAAGTAACTGGTAGCTGACACTAGACCAGCCAGTCTCAGAGTCATTTATAAACTTTCAAGCCAGGTGGTGCCTGAAGGTGCGCATGGAATGGTAAAGATGGGCTCTGACTCTGAACAACAGCTTGTCTGCCACATTCAGCCCCATCAGGCCCTCATGTTGCAACAAATTTAAAGTTCCTTGAAAATCTCCCCAAGTAAACCCCGTGCTGAGCAGATCAATTCATTTCTCTGCATGGGAATAGCCTGAAATATGCCTGATGGTAAAAACTTCCAACCCTAGACCTCAGTGCATTTCCAAATTCATATTTCCCTCCTATCTTTCTAGCCACTACTTCTTTTTCTCTCCAACTTCCGTTCCCCTCCCATCTCAGTAATCAGTTTTCTTTCTGGGCAAACGCACAGAGGGTTCTGTCCAGAACACTGCAGTAGGCAATGGGAGAAGAATAGATAAGATGGAGGGAGAGAGTGGGGAAGAAACTGAGGTCGCCACCAGAAGCGAAGGCAGAAAACGTGCCTTCTAACATTCCATGAATAAGGAAGGCGTCGCCCCCATCAGAATTGCAGAGTCATAGCAGGCCCCAGCCATTTCCAAGCACCCTCCCGCAATCTTCCTTGCCAGACAGCGGGAACTCGCACACAAAGACAAGAGGACTGCAGGAAAAAAGTTGATCCCCAGATGCGATTCCCTGTAGGAATCGTGGTCCAGTGCGGAGGCTCCTAAAGTGCTGAGTTCGACAGCTGGATCGTTAAGATCCACAGAATGATCAGCACCGCTAACAGGGGACTTGAATGTTGGCGTTTGAGGGGGCAGAGGAGAGCCAGGCTAAGAAATGAAGGGCCTGGCCTCAAACTGGATACAATTTTAGAGCCTTTGGCAGAAACAGGCAAAACAATAAACAGTGCTGGAGGCTTAGTTACAAATACTCCCCAAACCTGCGGCAACCAAGTCAAACCCTTCAAGTCACTAGGAAGCAGCTCTGTGAAGCACAAATCTGCATGAGTCCTCTACTACCACCACTGAAGAGGGAGGGCCCCGGAGGAGCCAAGCGTCTCCCACCCCCGGCTCCGCGATTACTGAGAACCCCCCAAGAACACCCCGTTTTAGGGCTCTGTTGCGTAACTGGGGCTAACGGTATATCGATGAATCTCCATGGGAGAAGAGAAATCAATGGCAGTTCGCCATCTTGGAGAATTAAGGGAAAAACCCTATAGAGCCAGAGCCCAAGTCGAGATTCACGATTCCACCTACGTGGTTGGCGTACGTTCCTCGCGAGCCGCGGAGGCCCGGACACCGGCAAGCCTACGCAAAGTCGCTCCGCGAGCCCCGGGGGCCCGGCCGCCGCCTCCCACGGCCAGCGCTGGGCGCGCACGGAGGGACGGCCCGCCGCGAGGACCCCTGCCCAGGCCCGGCGCGCCCCAGCCGGACCCCCGCACCCCGCCTCCACCCCGGAGCGCACAGCCACCCGCCAGGCGTCCCGGGTCCCGGGGGACCAGGCCGGGGGCACCGCACCCCCGCCCCAGCCGGGGCGCCCCCTCCCCCACCCGGCGCCGGCAGCGCGGGGCCCGGAGTCCGGCCGCCGCCCCCGCGGCCAGCGCAGTCCGGGAGAGGGGCGTCCCCGGGGCTCGGCCTCCCCGCGCCCGCAAGCCCATCCTCGGGGCGCGCCGCCCGCACACCTGCCGGCTCGGCCCTCCGCGCCCCGGCCCGCGCTGCGGCGCCCCGCGGCCGGCCCGGCTCGGTACGGGCGCCCGGTCCCCGGCCGCCGCGGGTCCTCACCGTAATGCTCTGGAAGACGCCCCCGGCCGTGGCTGCCCAGACGTATTTGGCGTCGCAGTAGCCGACAATGGCGGCCTCCTGGCAGCAGCCATCGCACATCAGGTTATCCACGTAGCTCTGCCAACCGGCCATCTTCGAGCCCTTCGCACTGCAGCGGGGACGGCGAGCAGCAGCAGGCGCAGCGGCGGCGGCGGCGGGCGGCGACGCGGGGGGAGGCGGGGCGGGGGCGGGGAGGAGGCGGCTCTGCGCAGGCACCGACCGCCCCCCTCCCCGCGGAGCTGCGGTGGGAGGACGCGGGCGCGGCGGCGAGGGACCAGCGGCCGCCCGCCCGCCCGGGCCCGGCTGCCCTAGCGACGCGGAGGTGCGGAGCGGCGGTGCTGGCGGCGGCTGCTGCTCCCGCGGCGCCCTGGGCTCCCCGCGGCGGGACGTGCGCGCGCGTGCGTGCGATCCTTCCGCGGCGCCGCGACAACGAGGGTCCCGGGAAGGGCGGGGGGAGCCCAAGGCGGGGGCGCGGAGGGATACCGCGGCGACAATCACGGCCGCCACGTGCGGCGGGGTCGCGAGAGTGGCCGCGCCTGCGACGCGGGAGGGCGGAGTGGCATCTCCTGCCCGGCACAGGACACCCCGGGGACCGCGGCGGCAGGGCGGGGACGCCTCGGAGTCCCCGCGGCCGGGCCGGGATGCTCTCGGCTGCGGCGCGCTGTGGCCCTGGATGCGGAATCCCGAGCCTCGCTGTGGGATTGCGAGTTGCCCTGCTGACGGGATGCGGAGCGGTGACTCTTTGTGGTGGACGCGGCGGGTGGCAGGGTCGCCCGCGCGCACCCACTGCGTCCCCGTGGGGACCCGGTTCACCCTGACCCTCGCGCCTGGGCCGTAAAGCTTCCCGCCTGGCGCGCTCCTGATTCAGAGCGGGCGGCTCCCGGGAGACTTGCAGAACTGCACACATCGTGCATTGTCGCCCTCCGTGGATTCTTTGCCCGGAGGAGCCCCCTTAACGTTGCTAATCATAGCTTGGCCAAATTGCTCTAAATGCCGAGCAAATCCCACAGAGAGCCACAGAACAGGGTAAACGGACAGTGACTGGGACTTAGTGTGGGAGGACGACACCGATGAAAATACAAAGAATGTAGAAAGGGTCCCTGAGTCAGCATGGCAAAGGATTGGAGCATCCAGGTCTGGGAGAGGCTTGTGCTTGCAAGGTTATCCGTGGTTGGTGGTTAGAGTCCTGTCCTGCCGTTTTTAGTAACTCGTAGACCTAGGACCAGACGCGAGTTAGATGTCCCACAACAATGACTTCAATTTTAACAATAGTGACCTACCAATGAAGGGAAAGTAGAAAGAATCAAAAGTGGAAAAGTTCATCTTCGACTTTGAATTTTCCTGTAGTGCCACGACTTGTAGGATCATAGGGATATAGCGCAGAAAAGGAAACAGAAACGTTGCTGAACAATCTTATTTGGTTCTGAACTTTTGTGGGGTTTTTTCCTGCTTCCTTTGAAATATTCTACCGCGTGGGAGGAAAAAATGTACAGTAGCAGAAACTCCAGGTTAGACACATATCAGATTGAAACAATGTATTCACTCACATCCCAAAGACACAATACCTGTTTGGTATAAAATATGAGCCAAAAATGTCTCCTTTTCCAGTGTGCTTCCACCCGATTTAGTTACACTTACTCTTTCGTGTGGACTGTTTCGCCTATTGTGGTGGCCTCTGATGGCTTTGACTAATTTCTTGGCCTTGAAAGGTGGTGATGAAGTGCTGATATAATGGGTCTGCTCATCCAGCTGTGTAGGATTTGTGCTCTTCGTTAATGCCTGTTGTATTCCAATAAATGTAAACAAAAAAGATAATGATAGAATAAGTGATGATGACTTAAAGTGAAGTGTGGAAATTGAGTTTTATTCATTACTCAAGATCTTATTTCAGGGGCTGGAGCGGTGGCTCAGCGGTTATGGCGCTTGCCTGGCAATCGCAAGGACTCAAGTTCAAACCCCAGCACCATGTACACAACAAAGTGTCTGAGGAATGAAAGTCACATGAAAAACTAAATAAATATTGCCTCTCTCTCTCTCCCCCCCCCTTTAAAAAAAAACCAAAGATTTTATTTCTGGACTTTATTATAGAGCTGTAATACAGAGTTGGAAATAACTGCATTCCATTCTTATATATCATTGGATTTAAATAGTAAAAGGATTAGATTAACTGAATTTGGGGAAATTTATATCTTAAAAGATCCTAAAACATGTCTATTGGGTACAGCATCCTTAAGAATTTAGAATTCCTTTCATTTTCCAATTATTTCAAGGTACAGCAATCCATTTTAATTATTTTTCCTTTTCCTACATGGTGTTATTTTTCCAGAATTACATGTAGTAAAATTTGAATAGCTATAGAAATATGTATTCTGTGTAATAGATTAGCTGGATTTCACAGTTTGGATTTTTAGATTCTTATTCAGAAAGAGTCCACTTATTGTCTGTTTTAAGTACTATGTGAAGTCATTCTATCCTTATCTTCTTCAGAGCCAGCTTCCTAGCATGCTGCCTTAGTTTCTATTTGTATACAATGATGTGTTCCTATTTTATTTAACTATTGCTTATCGCATAGGTTTTTAAAAGTGTAGTAGAGACAGATGTCTTTTTGGAGTAATGATACAGGTAAAGTCCAAAGGAGTAATGATATGAGGGGATAAAAGGAATTACCAACCTGTATCTTTCTCTACTATTTTCTGGATAACTGACCCTGGAGCAACAGAAGTCTAGAAGCTGTGGCTCTGTTGGTACAAATATCCAGAATGATGTAGCTATTAACAATTAGTGGCAAATTTAAAATCAGAGTTGGTTTCTGTGCATTCGTAGTGGAAAATTATTTTATTCTTAGTGGATAAAATAATCTGTGGGACAAATTTCATTTTTGAATATGTAAGTCAAGTAGTGATGGAGTTATTTAAGTCCATAACTAAATCTTTTGACATTTTAGCAAAATGCCAACAAGAAGTTGTGGTTTTAATATGTATTCAGCTTGGTTAACATTGGGATAGGAACAAAAGCTATACACAATAATGACCCGATTAGAAAATCATAACTAATGAAACCTACAGTTACCTAAAATCTTCACCTCCATACTGCATTTGTTCTCTGGCTGGGTTGGGGATCTTTTTTGTTTTTGCTGTTGAACCATTGCACTGTCTTGCCAGCGTGCCTAGATGTCTTTTAGGCCACTTGGGAAAACAGATTTCTGTCCATCATCACTTTCGGAAAGTTCTCAGTGGCCACTTACTCGGTTATTTTTCTCAGCTCCCTCGACTTCTCTTCTGAGGACTCAGAACAGATGTGTTCTGTTGCTGCTTGTCTCCACATCTCTTAGCTCCTTCAGGTTTTCCGTTTTCTCACCCTCTGTGTTCCAGTTCACTTTTCAACTGTGTTTCGCCTGTTAGGCTCCTCCGTGGAAATTTGTTTAAAGTTTTCTTTTTCATTTTGGAAGTTCTGGGTTTTTACGGGTCTCTTTCTGGCTATTTCTGAGAGTTGCTTGTTGCTTGTCCATCTGTGTTTCCTTATGTCATTTCTCTAAACGTCTCCTACCTAGTTGCTGTGCACTTGGTATCTTTTGTCTCTATCTGGTTCTTCAATCTAATGGCTTGTGTGTTGCTTTTACTCTTCACCTGTGGTCACTTACCTACCTCCCTTTATGCTTCATGATCTTAAGTCATGAATTTGTATCTCCTGGATCTTAACGCGGAAATTCTGTGGTCTGAACTGAGGACACCTTTCCTCTCTTCCTGCTCCCTGCCCTGGGATGTCTCGACCTGAGGCTGCCGTTGCTGCGCTGTCCGCCACACAGATGCGTCTGGTTGTGCTGTGGCACGGAGCTGCCGGGTTTGCACTCATTCCAGCCTTGCTTTTTCTGCTTGCATGTAGACTGCAGGTCTGGTTTCTGCTCAAGATGGGTTTCTCTTCACGTGGTGGGGAGGAGGCTGTTTTGAAGACCTTTCTCCCTTCTCTACGAGGGTTTCAGTGGCTTCACATCCTCTCTGGTGTCTGCATCTGCACTAGTAAGCTTTCCGTTGCTGTGACCAAAATACCCAAGAAGAGCAAGTTAGAAGAGGAAAAGTTCATTTGGGTGCAAAGCTTAGCGGTCTCTGTCCTTGGTCGGACTCCATTGCTCCGGGTCTGGGATGAGGTGGAAGGGCGCGTGTGGAGGAAAGACGGCAGCGCATGGCAGCTGGGATGCAGTGAGAGCAGGGCTCCAGGGACACATCCGCAGTGTCCTTCCTGTGGTCACACTCTCCCTCCCTACAGTGGTTACTGCCAGTACTGTAGTCCTCTCAAATCATTAATCCATCACCTGCACCGATGAGGTCAGAGCTATGATAATCCAATCATTCACCTCCAAACATTCATGCATTGTCTCACTCATGAGCTTTCTGGGACACCTCATGTGCAAACCATAGTAATACCGTAGCTATAGATATGGGCACGATGGGCAGTTCAGGGGAGCACACTGTCTGCCGTCGACCTGCCCTCCCTGCTCTCCAACCCGTGCTGCAGGGCTGAGGTGGCGCAGCTGTTTGGAACCGTGCTGTGTTGGAACAGGAGGGCAGAGGAGCCTGTTAGCTCCAGGGGCTTTGCTAGCCCACACTGGCTGCCCCCACACTACACTGGGTTAATAAGCCACAGGCGTGGATAGGCTACCATAATCAGGCCCTGTTACGTGCAGCCTGGCCCCGTCCTAAGCAGAACACCCCTTGTCTCCTTGGCTCAGGTCCCTGGGGACTCTGCATTCTACAGAACTGCTTTTCCACAACAAGTTAAGTGCTTGAGGAAATTGTGTTTACTGCGTTGCTGTTGTAAAATAGTGACCAGATTGATCACGTCAGTAATGCGTTAAGTAGCTTTGTGCTTTCTTAAATATACTGATTGAAAAGTCCTTAAGAGGTTTGAATCATTTTCTCTGTTTTTCCACATGCAGAAAGGGGATTCTGGAAACACATGTGGTACACTTCAATCCACGAAAGTTCCACTTGAGTTTGAGAGATGTTTGTTGTGGAATGCTAGGGGAAGGGCTGAGAGCCTATAAAAACGTGTTATCTGATGAGTAAGAGACATGCAGGTGCTTCCGACCCCTCAAAGAGAGAGTGCATCTCGGCTTTCTCCATCTCCGTCCAGGAAGAGGAAGACAAGCAATAAAATTGAATTAAGTAACTATTCCCCTTAAAGTTATTAAAATAAAGCTTCAAGGGCTGGAGCGGTGGCTCAGCAGTTGGAGCGCTTGCCTGGCATGCATGAGATCCTGGGCTCAAACCGCAGCACCACGTGCACAACTAAGTGTCAGAGAAACAAAGATCAGATGGAAAAATGAAACAGATTCCATCTTTCTCTCACTCTCCCTCTCTCTTTAAAATTAATACATAAAGCTTCAAAAAGGTTTTTGCTTTTCTCTAAAATGCTCAGCTATCTCTTCTAGGGAAAATTGCTTCTGAATCCACAAACATAGTGATATGCAGAGAATGAAAGTATAAGCTGACTAATGGAAAATGACTTTTAGAGTAAATGTGAACATACAGGTGTTTTAGAACATCATCCGACACCTGAAGAATGATAGCATCACCACCCACTGCGGTACTCCCATCCTTATTTTTAAAAATTCTTAGTTGTTCGCAGATAGTGGATATTCCTTATAGTATTAGCATTTTTCAAATCGCTTGCAAGATTGGGCTCTTGCTACAGCTGAATGTGTTGATATGTACTAAGGATAACATAAAAGAAATGTGTCCCTCAGATTTAAAGTGCAGACAGGGAAATCATGCATACAAAGTTGTCAATCAACATAGCCTGGCTATAGGATATAAATTAATTACATTAGGATGAAGTCTAAGTGCATTATGGTTAGATCACAAAATTAGATGGTAAACACTCTAGAAAGGAAGAGATGGGAAGTATGGAGACTGAATGTCCAAGAAAGGGCTGGAGAGGTGGCTCAGGGGTAGAGCATTTGCCTGGCATGTGTGAGGACCCAGATTCCGTCCCCAGCACCACATCCACAGCTAACGGAAGGAAAAACCAAAAAACAGATGAAAAATTAAAAAGTATATATATATGTGTATATATATTACTCTGTCTCTCTTCAAAGAAAAAAGTAATAGAATTTTTATAGAAAAGATTCAACTAACTTACTATTAGATCTTAAGAAATGGATGGGACTGAAGTCTGATTTTCCAAACCATGGAGAGAACATAAGCTGCAGATTCCCTCTTCCATAGAAAAGATAGCCAGCACATTGAATAAGAAAATATATTTACAAAAAAAATCTGACAAACCATTTGGCATTCATAAAGTGTAGAATACATGAACTTATCTGTAAGAAAGGTGGGCCAAGACTTGAGTAGGCTGTCTTCACAAAAGAGGTCACAGGCCTTGCTGGGAAAGTTGGACATCTATGCAAAAAATGAACCTATCTCACTCTGAAAAAGTCATCTTAAAAGGGGGGCTGGAGTGGTGGCTTAGTGGTTACTGCACTTGGTTGGCATGCACACTCTCAGGAGAAGAATCTTTGTAACTTTGAATTAGACAATTCTTAAATAGTACACGAAAGTCATGAACCAGCAAGGAAGAAATTGATTTTAAAAAATTGGACCTTATCAAAAAGTTTTAAAGTTCTGTTCTTTATAACTGAAACTCTCTTACACTGGAAATGGAAATGTAAAATAACACCATCTTTTGGGAGACAACTTGGCAGTTTCTTAAAAGTTTGAACATACACCTAACATGTGACCCAAGTGTTCCAGATATTTACCTAGGAGACTTCAAATCCTACGTCTACACAAACTTGGAAAAAAATGTTCTTGGAGCTTTATTTGTAATAGAAAACGGGGAAAATTATGAAATCCATCAGCAGATATGGAGTATCCATTTAACGCACTAGTGTTCAGCAATAAAAGGAAACACGTTTTTGTTTGCGTTTCCCACATTTTTATTGGTGCATCATAGTTGCACACGATGATGGGATTTGTTGTTACACATTCACACACGCACACAATGCAATTCCGTAAATGTGGCCAATATCCCTCCCCACACTGCCCCCTCCCCTCATCCTGCCACTTGGTGCCTTTCCTCTACTGATGTTTTTTTGAATTTTTAAAAACTTTTCCAATTTTTATAGATTGTGTGGGAATTATTTAGTATCTTAGAGGCGCAATGTATACTTTTTTATCCTGCCCGTTTCCTGCCTGTCCCTCTCCTAGTCTTCCTTCAGCTGTCTACTAACTAACATGCACTGGGCGGCTCTTGACGTGGTCTTATCCTGCTGTCACCCTGTGGTTTGTTCACTCTGGCTGGCGCAAGAGAGAAAACACCCGCCTTTGAGATTCTCAGTTTCGCTCATTTCACTTAGCAGAATTTTCTCCATCAAGGAAACACGATTTTGATACATTCAACAATGTATCTCAAAATCATTAGGATACACGGAAGAAGCCAGACCCACCCCAAACTCTACCCAAGACAGAAAGAGAATAAAAAGGGATTAGGCATAGAACTGAGGCGACGGTGTGAGAACCACCACAAGTCCAGCCCATCCCAAGGACCTGATGAGGAAAAATAAACCCCGATGAGACAGGGTGGTGCGTGCAGAATCCTAAAGCTCAGCATGCCAGCCTCACCTGCAGTTCTGTCCACAGGTATACATG
>PVKS010007398.1:0-73165 GCA_004027875.1 Aplodontia rufa
AGACACATTCCCAATGTAAGTGATTCTACAGGACAAATGACCTGATTTCTTCAGGAAAAACAAAAAAGCAAAAGGACCTTCCCTGAACTTAAGGAGACTCAGTAAAGTCTTAATCAAATGCAGTGTTTGGATTTTGCTTAGGTCCAGATTTGAACCAACCTACTATAAAAGTTTCAAGACAATCAAGGGAATGTAAACACTTAGTAGACATATGAAAATATTATTCAGAAATTATTGTGACGATGATGAAGATTTTGCACTTAGATTTTTAAAAATTTTTGTCTCTTAGAAATACTGAGTTTTTTTTTTAACCAATAAAATGATATGACGACATCTGGAACTGATTTTAGAATAACCCGGTGGAGGTGTGAAATAATGGAAGAATATAAATTAGACAAGACTGACCAAATGTTGGTAATTAGTTAAGCTGAGTGACACATATATTTTACTATGTTTAGAATTTTCTTTAATAAAAAAATTTAATGATAGTTAAGTCAAAGAAGCAGTCGATGAGAAGATGGAAAGAAATGAATAATTTTGAGCCATATTCAGAAGGCTATAGACAGAACATAATGTCCAATTGTATCTGAAATGGGAAGTGAAGGTAACGCCTCAATTTCTGGATTGATGATTAGAAATGTGGAAGCACTGTTCATCAAGATGTAAGGCACATGTGGAGGGGCAGATTCAGAAGTGAAGGCAAGTATAGTTTGGGGTATGCTGAATTTGAAACACCAGCTGGTTATCAAATAGAAATGCCCAATAGGCACACTAAGAGAAAGAGGTACAGTGGTGCACACCTGCAATCCCAGCTACTTGGGAGGCTGAGGAAGGAGGATCACGGAGTTGAAGGCCAGTCTTAGAAATGTAATGAGACTACATCTAAGGGCTTAATCCCCAGTACCAAATAAATAAAGCAGGGCGGGGGATTGTGCAGAGAGGAAGTAATGAGTGAGAACTTGTGTCCAGATAAATAAGAGTCAACCCAATGGAGATTGGAGTTATTGAAAGAAGAGAAAACACAATTTCAAGGAAAGGAATTGGTCAAGTGTCAAAGAACAAAATGAAAGTTTCAGGAAAAAAATTCAATCTTTTGCTGTGCAACTAATTAGTAATTGATGCCATTTCAAGATTATAAGATGAGCACATGAATTTATTCCTCTTGTTTTTGGGATCCCATTAGAATGAGATATATAACAATATAAAAGAAGAGGGGCAAACAGAGCCTTGGAAAGACCAGAAAGGAGCTTAGTAGTGGATGAACATCATCAACACCTTTCTAGAAAGTGGAAAATGGGTGTGAGAGAGGAGCTCAATGGTGCAGAGTACAGAAAGACACAGTCCAGAATAAATATGGAGGGACTGCCTCTAAGAGGAAGCCCTGTGCCTTCCAACAGGAAACAGACTCCAGGCTGCTCAGTGTGAAGGGCAGCAAATATGGTGGAGGACCTAACTCTGCTGCTGACTTCCCGCTTCTTATGGTCTGAATCCAAGCACCCTCTGGGGGAAAATAACAGAAGGATTTTTGGTATATTTTCTAAATAATTTAATATGTTGCCTAGCATCATCCAAAGAAGTTAAAATGCTGATGTTGGCACACCAGGGCATAAAAGACACATTCTAGGGGGTGGAATGATGTTTCAGTGTTAGAGCGCTTGCCTGGCAACTGCAAGGAACTAGGTTCGAACCCCAGCACCACATACACAACTAAGTGTTGCAGAACCAAATGCCAGAAGAAAAAATAAATAAAATCAATTCTCTCTCTCTTTCTCTCTCTCTCTCTCTCTCTCTCTCTTTCTCTCTTTTAGAAAAACACATTCTGGGAGACATGGATCCCCAGGGTCATGGCAGAGCAGGGAAGAAGGCATGGATTTAGCTCTGGAAACAAATGGGGGTGGACGGAGTTAAAGGGTTTCGATATAAGATAGGGACTTACAGTTGTGATCACTGTGCCTAATGGAGGGCACACATGGAAAAAGGCTGAAATAAATCCACACCAGCTTTTCTGTGAGCTGTCAATTACGTGAAGCTATAGACCTATGGAAAGACATTAATACAGACTGATGATAAAAAAAAAAATGGAAATGAGTCACCCACTGGCCTGTTATGTCCTAGAGTATGAAAGAAATTAAGTTGGCTGTCAAAAGCTTTCCTACACACACAGAAGTGAACTTGTTTAAGATTTCTGATTCCAGCCAAGATGGAATAACAGCAATCAGATCTATCACCCAACCCAAACAACTAAGCAGTTAACATTATTATATAACAAAGGGAACTGCAAAACCGGGCTGAGCTTTTCCTTGCACATCAAGTAAATAATCCTAGGACACTGGAATTCACACAGGTCAAAGAAAAGTTCAAACAGGTCCAGGGCAAAACATCATAATCAAGTAAAATTAAGACAATGCACCTAGGATGAGAAGATTACCCTTGGGTTAAAGGTGGTTCTTATTTTACAAAATTTAGCTGCAGACTTGAAAGATTTGACTGCTAGAAAATAACTGCTTTTCAGAATAAAGCTCAAGAATATTTATAGGAAACTAATGTCAAGTATTCAGTGAGGTTAGTTACAATGTTTAGAGTCTGTCTTAGTTAATTTGTCTTCTATAACAAAGGATTAGGGGCCAGATGACCTAAAAAAAAGAATTTACTTCTCAAAGTTATAGAGGCTGGAGAAACCCACGTCAAGGTTATAGCATGGTCAGGTCCTGGTGAGGGTCCTCTAACACACTGATGATAGTCAACATCTGCTTGTATCCTCACATAGATGAAAAAGCATGAGAGAGTTCTCTGGGTCTCATTTATAAGGGCACTAATCCCTTTCATGAAGACTTCAGCTCTGTGACCTGATGGCCTCCCAAAGGTCCCACCTTCTAATACTATAACATTAAGGGCTAGGATTTCAATGTATGAATTTTGTGAGTGCACAGTCCATAATAAAATATAATAATAATAATAATAAAAGTAGCAGTCAGGCACAGTGACACGCACCTGTAATCTCAGCAGCTTGGGAGGCTGAGGCAGGAGGATCGTGAGTTCAAAGCCAGCCTCAGCAACTTAGCAAAGCCTTAAGCAACTTAGCAAGACCCTATTTCTAAATAAAATGTTTTAAAAAGGGCTAGGGATGTGACTCAGTGGTTGAGTGCCACTGGGTTCAATCCTTGGTACAAAAATAAATAAATAAATAAAAAAGTAGCAGACATGCAAAGAAGCAGGAAAATATGAACCACAGTAAAGAAAAATATCAATCAATGAATAGTCTCAGAACTGGCACATATGAGAGACTGCATACACCAGGGTATTAAAATAGTTATTAAAACCATACACTTCATATGTTCAAGAGTGTTCAAGAATGTAGAGGAAAGAATCAGGTAAAGAACAGACTTCAGGGACTTAAAAAGACCCAAGCAAGCTTTCAGAGATAAAATGCAATGCTTGAAAGGAAAAACCAACTAACCAACCAACCAAACCCAAGATGGGATAAACAGCAGTTCAGACATTGCAGAATTAATGACTAGTGAACTGGAATAGCATACAGAGAGACTACAGAAAGTATATTAGGATTAAATGGCTGAAACCAATTAAAAAAGGAAAAATATGAAAAGCAACCAGAGAAAAAAGATTTATATACAGAGGGGAAAAATGAGAGTAATTTCTCACTGGAAAATGTAATTTCTTAAGTTGAACTGTCTTAAAGATATTTAAGATATAAATGCTTCTCAATGTATATTCTAACAAATCCATCATAAGTTGAAAATATCTCAAAAAATTATTTTAATACATCTAACCTACTAAATATCATAGTTCAGCAACACAGTACACTGTGTAGAGTCGCTTTCTTCCCCCTGTGATCATGTGGGTAATTTCTGCTGCCCAACATCCTGAGAGAGCATCCTATTGCATATCTAGCCTAGGGGAAAGATCAAAATTAAAAATGCAATGTATAGTCTCTAATTCATGTATATCACTTTTGCACCACGGGAAAGTTGAAAAATGATCAGTCCAAAGACTGAAAGTCAGAAACCATCTATATTGCTAAAACAACCTGTCGACCTAAAACTCTATGCCCAGTAGAAAATGCCTCTCAAAAATAAAGACATTTTCAGACATAACAAAAAGATGAAAATAATATTCACCCACAAAACTTTGCTAGAAGAACCATTAACACTTGTCCTTCATGCAGAAGGAAAACCTCACTAGATAGAAATCTAACTCTACCCTAATGAATGGAAAGCACCAAAAATAACAAGCATATTGGTAATATAAAGACTTTTATTCTTGTTTTTAAGTCTAAAAGATAAATATCTATCTAAAGAAGAAACTATCAATTCACATTCAGGTTTGCAACATGTGGAGCATGTTGCAAAGGCTAGAGGGAGAGGTGAGGACACCACTGGCCCTCCAGAGCCATGGCTTCTAAATCTCTGGGTTCTGTTCGTGTGGACTCTGCAGATCTACTGCAGATCAGTAATACTGAAGAAAGACTGCGTCTGCACTGAGCATGTACAGACCTTCCCCGCTTGTCATTACGCCTATAACAATACAGTTAACAACTAGTTACAGAGCATTTACATCGTTAGAGCTGACCTAAGTGATCTAGAGGTGGTTTAATGTATACGGGAGGAGGTGCACAGGTCATATGCAAATAGCATGCCAAATTAAGTAAGGGACTTGAGCCTGTGCAGAGTTTGGTACTGCAGGGGGTCCTGGAACCAATCCTTCACAGACACCAAAGGACAACTTTATATTGCTTTAAGGTTCTTATAATGAAATGATATGATAGTAACTATAATACAGTGCGATAAGTTAGATCCTTGAAGTAACCACTAAGACAAGTTAAAGCTAATAATAGGAATAATAAAAATATTCAGTTAACCCAACAGTACAAAAAAGAGTAATAAGTGAACAAAGAATAGAGGAGACAAAGAGAATAAATGGTAAGATGATGGATTTTAAAGTCACTGTCTTAATTTCACATCAAATGCAAAGGGTCCAGTCATCTCAAGTAAGTCAGAGGATGTTACTTTATCAAAAAAAAAAAAAAAAGAAAAAGAAAAAAGAAAAGAAAGAAATAAAAACTCAGTTATATGCTGCCTATAATAAATATACTTTAAATATATACACAGAAATAGGATAAAAGTAAAAATAGGGGAAAAGGTACACCATTTTAGAACCCCTAATGGGAAGTAGCAGAAATAGTTATATTAGTAACAGGCAGACAATTTCAGAATAAATCATATTACTAGGGATGAAGAAAGACATTTCATAATGGCAAAAGGGTCAAGTCATCATGTAGACATAACAATCCTAAACATTTCTGCACCTAAAAGCAGAGCTTCAAAATATACTCAACAAAAATTGGCAGATGTGCAATAGAAACCAAAATCCATGATATGTTAGTTGTCAGTATCCCTTTTTGCAATAATTGATAGAATGAAGAGACAGTAAGAAGATGTGACCAACAGTACTGGCTACCAAATCAACCTAACTGGCTCCAGAACAGCAGAGGACACACTCTTTTCTACGGTATACAGAAGGCCTGGCAAGATAGACCATTTTCCTGCCCATAACAGTATCTCAAATATTTAACAACCCAATGCACATGGAGTATACCCTCTGACTACCATGGATTTGGGCTAGAATTAACAACAGAAAATCCCCAAATACCAGACACTAAAAAGTCCAGTTCTCAATAGCCTATGGGTCAAAGAAGAACTGAAGGAAGAGAGGTTAGAAAGGATTTCGAACTGAATAAAAACAAAAGCGCAACATTTCAAAATCCATGGGATGTGGCCAAAGCAGAACAAATAAAATGTCTACATTTTAACAAAAAACCTAGAGGGCACAACATAATCCTCTTTTTTACACGATCACAGGGGCAGCAGCACCAACTGGGCAGCACCCGTGTCTCTACAGCTGCCACAGGTTTCTGGGTCATTTCAACACTAACTCTCCCCCAGCTGCCCAAGTGGGCAGCCTCCGGTCATTAATCTTGATTTCCTTTAGTTTTTCCTTTTGCTTTTTTTAGTTCTTGGACACACTTTTAGCCAATTCCTTATATTTAATTCACCCTGTAGAAATCGTTAAGCTTATTTCTGATAAGAACCCCGACTGAAAATCATCTCATCCAGTAAGAGTTGAACCATAGCAGCTCCAGATCCTGCTCAAGCTGGGCCCTGGCTACTTCTCTTCATTCTTGTCATTTTCTCAGTCACTCCTTTTGCTCTAGTCAGGTAGGCCACTTTGCTAACTCTAGAACATCCCAAGAGTGCTTGCTTCATAGCTTTGACCTGCTCATCTCTATCTGCAAACATGGCTTACTGCTTCATGTATGCCCAGTATTCCTCAGTAGACATCTTTCCTGCCCATGCCTGGGAAGTAACTTTCTCTCAACTACTGTACCCTTCTTCCTTTGGTCTATGCACTTCCTGCTACCTGGTACACTCCACATCTATTTGTTAACTATTTTCCCCCATGAGAACAAGCTTCATGAGGGTTTTGTTCAATGTTCTTCTATCTCTAGTGCTCACAGCAGGGTTTGGTACACAGCAGGTGCCAACCTTAGAAAGACTGAATGAACAGTAGCTTAGCCACTGTGCCAGTGCACTTGAACTATATCCAATCTCCAATTTTTCAAAAAAAAAAAAAGAGAGAGAGGGACAGTGAGAGAGAGAGAGAAAGAATCAATTTTATTTAGTTTTTCATGTGACTTTCATTGCTCCGAGACTTTGTCCTGTACCTGGTGCTGGGATTTGAACTCAGGTCTTTGCGCGTGCCAGGCAAGCACCACAACTGCTGAGCCATCGCTCCAGCCCCCAATCTTCAATTTTTAAAAAGCATGTATTTAGGGGATGGAGTGCTGGCTCAGTGGTTACGGAGCTTGCCTGGCATGCACAAGGATCCCAGTACCACGTACACAACAAAGTGTCAGAGCAATGAAAGCCACATGGAAAACTAAACAAAATTGATTCTTCCTTTCTCTCTCTCTCTCTTTCTCTCTCTCTCTCTCCCCCTCCCTCCCTCTCTTTAAAATAAAATAAAATATTGGGCTTAAAAAATTACTGTTAAAATAAAAGACATGTATTTTTTCTTTGGCCCTGTCAGCTGCCCTTCCCCTAGGGAATCACACCATAGTAGCAAGGTCTCCTGCACTTCCTTAATGGAGGTGCACTTTAAACTATGTGTTCCTTTCTCTTGAGCAATTCAGTTTCTATACTATAAATATTTCTCCCATTTTAGGCCTTTAAAAAGTGTCAAGTTGAACAAAATCAGCCAGTTGGCAGTATTTATTGAGAGGTCGGTCATTGTACTGTAGACTGATCTGGAATTGGCAGGAGTGATCAAAGAAGGAAGTGCAGTTCCTGCCTGCCTGGCAGGTACATTCTCTCGGACGTTCAACTGGTACACAGGAAGAAGTCTCTGATAGTTATCAACAATGCACAAATGAAAGCAGAGTCCACCCGTGCTTATTAAATGAGGAGCAATTGCTTAAGGGCCATTCAAGCTCCAATAAATCCTAGAAGAGACTGAGTGTTAAGCCAGAAAAAGACAAATGAGGATGAATTAGGAAAGAAAGCATGTGTGAAAGCGCAAAAGCAGATGATGAATATGCGGCTGCAACTTCACGTTACCTGGAGTCCGTAAACTAAAAATGATGAATGAATGTGGCCTCCGGTCTGTCTCTCTTTTTTAAATTTATCTGCTTAATTCAGCACTTTCTCTGAAGCCTATCAAAATCTGTTCTCAACTCAAATGCTTCTATACTTTAAATGGCAGGGTGAAGTCACTTCACAAACTCATTCTGACTCAGTTGAACTATCTTTTCCCCAAATAGACTTTCTCCAATCACTTAATCTGGAATGGATGTGCTTTTGTATCCTCTAGCTTGGCATTTCTTCTGCACTTATGATAATTTATAGTTATAAATTTGTGACCCGATCATTTTTCTTTCTTACTAGATCATTAACTATCTAGAGCCTGAGTGTTTATATCTTTTCCCATTACTACATACATATTGATTAGCACACTGACTGGCACTTAATATATATGTGTTGAAATGGAATTAAAGAATACACATTTGTGTGAAGGCCAGGCAGCCATATATAAAACTGATTCCAAAACCCCAAACAGCTTTGTTTTAAACATTTAGCAATTTAAGTTGGCCTAACTTTTTTTTATGTTGTCCTCACTTCTGGTGATAGAAATATATATCCATTTAACTTTATATACATACATATCCACATACATAATTCACATGCATGATATTTTGAGCTTTACCCATGAAATTCATTTTTAACTTAAATAAAATATTTCATCATTTACAATAAACCTAATGTGTTCATGAGAATCACTAATTCATTCAGAGTAAGGAATACAATCCTGGATAGGACTATGGCATAGCGATGGAATAGCCCAAGGTGGTACTAGACCATACAAGATGCCTTGGCGCAAATTAGAAAAAGGAGCCACATCCTCTGGGAAGACGTGATACCCCAATACAGGAAGCCTGGAGAGTGGGTCTTGGCAGGATCTCAGCTCCCACTCTGGGTGCTCCTGGACAGGGCATGACCTGCACACAGCTGGGCAATCCTGGAAGAGGGTGCTCAAAGAAGGTGTGAGCAGAGGACAGTGACATGGCCACGTTGGGGCAGCTCCACTCCTGCTAAAAAGGGCTGATTTGATTCATCAGGATGAGTTTGGTCAGAAAAGGGTTCCTTCTTTTCACTATTTCTGATGGTTTAGCTGAAGAGGGAGACCTTCCTGATAGAAGATCATTTTTCACATCCAAGGATGCAGGTGGTTATTCTTCCCAGCATCCCAGTGGCTTTCAAGGTTTAATCTTAGGAAATAACCCAGTCTTGATTCTTGATTCCCAAGAACCTATGCCGTTGATCTGGATGTGGGTGGATGTGTAGTGTTCTCTCTGAGAAAAAGAAAACCGAAAGTTAGTCCACTTGTATACCACTGCTTGGTGACTATTTGAAAATTGTATCAGGAGCATAAGAATAAGCTCACTTATCTCCCTAAGTACCCTGATTATTTGACTTTCATGATGAATTTTAGATGGGATCAAGTCTAGATCTATATGTTAAGAAATGACAAATATGTCTCATTTCAGTAATCTTTTACAAATGCTCTATATCTTAAAATCTAGGGTCACAGGTTATAACACCTAATTTTTTTAAGAGAGAAGGACAGTGAGAGAGAGAGAGAGAGAGAGAGAGAGAATCAATTTTTATTGAGTTTTTCACATGGCTTTCGTTGTCCTGACACTTACTTGTGTACGTGGGTGCTAGGATTTGAACCCGTGTACTTGCGCATGCTGGGCAAGCGCTGTAACCACCAATCCACCGCTCCAGCCCATAACACCTAATTTTTAAAAACCAATATCAATATACTTTAAGTGCCCATAGTCTTGAAGTATAAACATGAGGGTCTGTTCCCAAACTACTTACATGAATTCATCACTGGAGCTCAAACCACTGAAACATGATTTTAGAAGAATCTTTATTTTGGAAAAAGAACATAAATCTCACATTTGGGAATAAAACCTCGAAGAGTGGAAAGTACCCTAGACTGGGTTCCTGGATCCTGGTTTTCAGACTACCTACTTAGATAAAATTGTGCAAGTGATTTAAATTCGATGGAATTCATCTTAAAATCTACTAAATAAGAGACTTTAAAGTCTTAAATTCTTTACCGCTGATTTATATTAAACGTCCCTCAGACAGGAAGAATGTCAGATAAAATAGTGTGTGGGATCCAAAGAAGCATTTACACTCAAATGTATACAGAAATGTACAACAGGTCCGGGGAGAAATATTAAGTATGTCGTATGGGCCCTACCTTTAGCTGAGGACCGGGCCAGCAGACTCATTTCAGTTATTCTAATTGGTCAGCTCTTTTAGTAAAAACCTAGCTCAGCTCATAAACTTTGGCCCAGAAATTGAAAGGGGTATTGCCACCACTTTAAAAGTAATTTGTTTAATCAGCTAACCATCTCAACCATCACCAACTTTTACATAAGCTTGGTGAAATCTGTGTTGTTGAAATGAAGCAAATCCAAATATGGTGAACATTACTCCATTGCCAAAACGGGAAAACTGCTTTATCTCCTCATCAAAACTTATCCACCAGAAAATCAGCTCCCCTGTTAAACACCCAAATGGGTTAAAAGCATGTTCTGTGTGCAGCCCCATGAAGACTCTCTGATGTCAACTTGCAGAGATCCAGAGAACATCAAGGGGCTGCTCTTGATAACGTGGACTTTTTTCTCTCCCCCCACCCCGTCTAGTTGGGATAAAGGTTATTCTATTTGTATATATGGGCATATGGAGGCATGGCGCTTCTAGATGCTCACACACCTTCAGAACTAACACATCTGCATTTGCACGCCCTGGGAAGAGGAGCGGAGTGAGTGAGTGAGTGTGTGTGTGTGTGTGTGTGTGTGTGGAGAGAGAGAGAGAGATTTAGAATGCACGCTGATTCTACAGTCAGGTTCTTTCTGCCCACCTAGGGCAGGAGAATCTGAGTTCTGGGACCTGAGTCTGCAAGGCGCAGGCTTAGTTCTAGGACCCTTCAAAGGGACTTCCTGAGCCAACCTGCCCAGACCACTGGGACTCAACCTGCTCCGGGCCACCTCACCCCAACCTACACCACGTTCACGCGCCTGCGCCACTTCAGCAGACTGAGGACCTTCAGCGCGGATGAGTGGCCCTTTTCAAAAGTCTCCAAACTAATCTTAACCTACTCAGAAACCCGCAGCCTCTGGGACCCGCACACTTACACCGCGCGCCCCTCCTGGCCTCTACATGAGACTTGGAGATCACTGAGGACCAGGGGATGCCAGGGGATGCCAGTACGGGCTGGGAGATGGAAAGGGGCCAAAAAGCTCCCGCCGCCCGCTCCAGCCCGCTCCGTTCATCCTCCCCCGGGACCAGGGGCGGGCGGGGACCAGGGTGGCGGGGCCCACTCTTACTCACTTTCTCTCGGAGCCTCAGCTGGCCGCCTTAGCCCGAGAGGTGCGGAGGGGCCGCGGACCAGAACCAGGAGCCGGCGGGCGGCGGCGGGCACCTCCGGGTTGCGCCCTCGCCCCAGGCCGGTCGGGCTGGGTGTCGGGCCGGGTCGCCCGCGCGCAGGGTCCCGCGCCCTCGAGGCTGGCTCCGCAGGCTCCGCCGCCCGCCCCCTCCGCCCGCCGCGGCCCGCCGCCCCTCCCCGGCGCAGCCGGAGGTTGCCGGGGCCCGGGGACGCGCTCGCCCAGGGGCGCCCCCTCCCCTCTCCCCCACCCCGGGCGGGGGCGCGCGAGAAGCGGTGACGTCAAGGGGCGCGCGGTGGCAGCACCTCCCCGCGCGCTAGTTAAAAAGAAGAAGAAAAGAGGGAGCGAAACATGAGAGGCTGTGTGAGAAGCTGCAGCCGCCGGCAGAGGAGACCTCAGCATCATCTAGAGCCCCGCGCTGGCCCTGCCGCCGCCTGCCCCGCCGCCGCCGCCGTTCCTGTTCCTGCTACTGTCTCACCTAAACAACTCCCGTTACACGGACAAGTGAACCTCTGTGACCGTCTACTCTTCCTCCTCCTTTTCCAACTCCTGCTCCTCCTCCCACTTCCCAGCCTCAGCGGAAAGCCCCTAACCCAACTGACATTGGCACAACTGCAAACGGTGTCATCTGCGCAACTTTATCTCGCTCCTGGGGCTCCCCTGAGGCTTTGGACCCAGCTCCTCTTCTTTGATTTTTTGCAAAGTTGCATCGCTCTACGTATTTTCGCCCCGGCCACTTCCCTCAGCCTCTCGAGTGTCCCGCCGCCCCGTAGCCTCCTCCTGGAGCTGCGCCCTAGTGCCCCCGCCGGGCAGTGGCGTTTCCCCCCACCCTCCCGCGCCCAGCCCCTGCCGCTCCCGGCAGACGATGCTGAAGATGCTCTCCTTTAAGCTGCTGCTGCTGGCCGTGGCTCTGGGCTTCTTTGAAGGGGATGCTAAGTTTGGGGAAAGAGGCGAAGGGAGCGGAGCAAGGAGGAGACGGTGCCTGAGTGGGAACCCCCCGAAGCGCCTGAAAAGGAGGGACCGGCGGATGATGTCCCAGCTGGAGCTGCTGAGCGGGGGAGAGATGCTGTGCGGTGACTTCTACCCTCGGCTGTCCTGCTGCCTGCGGAGTGACAGCCCCGGACTGGGGCGCCTGGAGAACAAGGTAGGCACTCACCCGCCTCGCGGATGCGAGCTTGGCATAAGGCTGGGTGGGGTTCCCTGTGACCCTGGCGATGCTGGTAGCTCTAAGAAGGGCAAAACTTGTTTGGGGAGTTCTGCCGAGAACTTTTCTATAGCGCTAACGTGATTCCGTTGTGTGGTCCTTTGGGGTGCGCAGTTAGCTCTCCCGCCCCCAGAGTCCGCAGTCGGGATGCTGTGCAAACTTTGTCTCAGGAGAGTCGCTTCTGTGGTACCCGCATCCTTGGCTGGGTAAATATTTTAAAAGAATTGCGATTAACAGTGTGTTTTGGACTGAATGGGGTATTGGCTGCGGTGAAACTGTAAATTAAGGTGGCTGTGGTTTCCGGCTTATTTTTCTAGGGAAAAAAAAGATTTGTGCAGTTTTCCCCACGTGCTCTGTTAGAAGGAGGACTGAGTCTTAAAGGATGTTGAAGCATGGTTTATGATCCCCAGCCCCGTCAGAGGGGAGGGGGTGTCTTGCATTACAATGGTTAAACCAGCCGAAAGGAACTCCTGATACCTCCGCCTAAGAACCCGAAAAACTGGGGAGAGATTTTGCTGGGTGGCATTTATCACATAAAACCAGGGGGGTTCTCCATCATTTTGTAATCTTATGCATTCAGGCTTGCCTGTGGTGGTGAGTCGTCTAGGACGATCTCTAGGAACTCGTTTTAGGGACGATAGTATTTCAATTCCCTTATGTTGATAAATTTAATCAAATAGAAAAATAATGTCGGTGGAGTGCAAAAGCATGCCTATTTTTGAGTTTGCAACATCATTCCTTCCATGGGACGCAGTAATTGTGCTATCTAGTGTACTCCAAGGAGAGACCGCTGGAGCTCGTCATTAACAATCACTGCACGTGAAATAAACAATCAGGTGTCTTTGCTTCCCCCCCCTTCCCCATTTTAGGTTTAATTAAGAATTCCTCTGTTACAACACTGCAGTTGTCAAGGTCTGAGAGACTCTTGGAAAACTTGTGCTTCAGTCTTGCTGGCCCACGCATTAAAAAAAAAAAAAACCCAGGCTGAATCTAATTTTTATGCTCAGTTCACGGTAGATTTCACTCTATTCTCATGTAAACAGCTCCTACGAATCAACATATGTGTCTGGGTGGTATCTCTCACTTTGTTTTGTAACAAAAAGCCATATTGCATCATTTAATTTGCTCAAGTCATGCAAATAGGAAAAAATCAATAGGACAAAAAGGGGTCGACTTATCCTCCTCCCCACTAAACTGCTGCCCACACACAGAGTCCTGTTGCTTATGGCAAAAGAATAACAACAACACCATTGTATTTGTTAGTTGGTTCACTAATGGGTGAAACTAGAGAACATCATTCTCTTTCAGTCCCCAGCTCTGTCCAAATGTTCATGCCTTCTGAGGGAGCATTTGTCCAACTCCCTCTATTCCCAGATGAGTGAGAACTGTCTTGCTGCAGGTTTTTTCAGCTGCAACTCCCTCTTTATTCTTACCATATGCAGCAGTAGTCTGAGATTCAGGGAACAGATATTCCAGCATCTTATTCAAAACAATGTCATTAAGCTCCAGTGCTATAATTGAATTAAGTTACCAAACAGCTACATTAAGATTTTCTTAAAGGTTTTACCAGGAGTCCCAAAGAACCAGGAAATCCAAAGGTTTAGAAATATTTGCCTTTAAGTGTCCCTGCGTGCAATCTGTGCTGAGAGTACAGAGGATGCGGAGACCCCTGCAATCCTGACTTCTTGGAACACAGTGGAATGAAAACTGTTCTTAACTAGATATAATTGGGTTAGAGGGAAGGGAGGAGGGACTGAGGGGAGTTACAACCCTTAAGAGAAGCTATATAATTTTTTTAAAGAAATAATTCTTTAGGAAGCAATCCACCACATTAGCTATCCACATACCTTCCTGCTTTGCACGCTCCCAATCTCCAAACCCCTGCTCGTTTGGAAAATGTGTCTGAATTCAGTTGGGTGCACAGGACTTTACTGGTTCCATTACAAGTGGTTTATAAACCAACAATACTCAAATTGTTCAAAACAGAGACGATATAGCTGCGCATATGCATTCTTGACCTATGTTAGTTCTGAAGTTTTAACAGTTTTTAAAACATGTTATTTTATAATAAACTTCAGTGTTTCCCTTTTTCCCCATAAGCCTTCCTGGATTATAATATATGTTAGGGTCTTATTTCATAATGTATATATAGGAGAGATGATGGCTATCGGAAAGGGTCCTTTTTTGTTTATGAAAGAAAAAACAAATATTTCCCCAAGAAAGATTTCTGCAGCTTTTCAAGAAACTACATTAGTAGTTTTTCTTTCTAAGGGAACAAATTTCTTTGACAAATAGGTTGTAAGAAACTGGGTAGGAATATGGAGCATGCTCAGTTCTGCAATTAAATCCAGTTTCCACACTAACAAATTTTCTTTAATGAACTAGCATTGAGTTAATTTCCTTAGCCATGATGCTGTTTTTATATTTTAATTCTTTTTACACTGTAATAATATCGTGAGTTGTAATGAGGCTGTAAACTGCCTTACAAATAAGTACTGCCAAAATTTAGGAAGTTATATTGTCTCAGGAATATTTTTGTAGCTCCTAAATACAACATGCTAAAAAGATCTAATTTCCATTAGCCAAATTAAAGGCGGACCAACTGAGATGCCCCCATTTCTAAAACTTAACTTGTAGCCACAGAGGCATACAAGTTCTCTCTACCTTGGGTGGTTTCACAGCCAAAGCTGTCAAGGAATGGGTGAAAAGTAATTGTTTTCAAGTGTGCCCTTTTACAATCATTTGTTTGCTCTGGCTCTTTCAGGGACAAAGGCTATTGTTGAACACATCCAACTAAACAAATAACTCATCCTGGGGTCCCTTTAACAGCTGCCTTAGTACAATGATCTATTTACATATTAGCCTAAAATTGAAACTGAACTCTTTAATGACATAATGCACTATAGTCCAGAGACCAAGTGTTCTACTGAACAGCTGAACAACCTTGTAGGCATATGATTTTTAGAAATCACTTTTTATGTACCAAGTGATTATAAGGGGACATCTTAATATACTGTCATCTATTTTGTCCTTTTGTCCTTTCCTGGAACCCACGTGGGTGCCTTTTTACCCTCTTTGTTTAGTTACTTGATAAATAAGGAGAAATACAGAAGGTCTCTGTCACCCGTTTTACTGTTTGTTGATAAGCTGTAGTTGTAGGCCACACTCTACCCTGTATTCCAGTAGTTATCTTACCTTTCTTCTATGGATTTCACTTTCACATGGCCAAAGATTAAAGGATGACCTGCCAGATGTTACAAATTAGTCAGCCACAGTCACACTCATTACTGTTGCCTGCTGCAATAATGTATCAAAGTTTTAACATGATTCATTCCAAAGTATATTTAGTTTAAAACCACTATAAATTCCATGGTTTTGTATATGGCTTTAAAAAGAAAATTGGAATAGGAAATTAGCTTAAAATTCTTCTTCAGATTGATTGCATTGTCAGACATTAAGGATCTGGATGAACACAGAGATAGGAGAACAACAATAAAAAGATAGAAAGAGAGAGAGAGAGAGAGAGAGAGAAAGAAAGAAAGAAGAAAAGAAAAGAAAGGAAGAAAGAAAGAAAGAAAGAAAGAAAGAAAGAAAGAAAGAAAGAAAGAAAGAATTACCTACCCTACACACACCCCTACTCATCTGTTTAAACCAGAGTGGTGGCTTTGGCTGAGTCAGTTTAATTGACTTCAGTAAGACCATTGCAATGTTCATTGAAACCCAAGCCAGAATGATGGCTCTATCTATCTTCAAATAGGTATTTACACTGCAGACCTCACACAGAGCAAAGTGTTACCATCCTGCTGGGCCGGAACAGCATGTAACTTTAAAAAGAATAATATTATACTTGATTTCAGATAATTTATTGAATCCTATTTCTGAAGCTTTTGATGAGAGATCTTGTGGCCAGGACACATTCTAAAAACTGGAAAGACAAAATTCTTTAGGCACTAAACTCAAGCTCTTCCTGAATAGCTGCTGGGAGAGTTTGGGGATCGTTGTGTTTCAGCTATAAAACATGGAAGCGTGCATATTCTCCATAAAAACAAGGATATTTACAATCCAGTTTTTCAGCCATGAGAGAGGTGGGTTCAGCCTCCTCTAGTTGTTTTGTCTTAATGTACTGCTAGATGATAAATAAACAGGACCAAGCTGAGTACTATTAATATTGAATAGATCTGGTAAGGTCTGCCAGAGTATGGACAATAAAAGACATTTAAAACATTCTTGGAATGCAAATTCTAAGTGTCTGGTATATGTTTCCTTTTACAAAACTTTAACCATTTAAACAATTGTCATTTAAATAAATAGATGAAAAATAAAAATGTAAATATCACTGTGATCAATAATAATTTTTCTGAATATTTTTTCACCTGAAACAGGGTAATTTCTACTGGATTTTTAAATACTGCATGCCTAAAATGTCAGCATGCTTGTATTCAATGGGGTTTTTTTTATTACCTTGCTCCTCTAGATCATTTTTTATGTTCACCTATGATATCATAATTCCAAAATATAAAGGCCATATGATTTACTCAAATTAGAGGCTCAACTTGTGAGTGAATTATTTTCTTTAAACAATGATCTAGAATTTAAAACATTAGTTTAAGTGCACAGTTCTAAAGAAATAATAAAAATGTAGTTGAATAAATTAGGAAACCATAAAATTCATTTATTTTGTTGTTTTTAATATGAAAAAAATCTAAGCTTGATTTAGACATCACTGCATTTCTTGTCTCAAATGTTGTGCTAATATTGTCTTCCATATTTATTAAAGGTGCTCCTGATATCACTTTTTTAAAGTTAGTATGAAACAACAGGACCTGTTCTATCTACTAATTACTAACCTTGAAGTATCAATAAGTCCAAAATCTGTTTATTGAAATAAAAAACATATCATCATAAAAATAATAATAAAAGTGTGCCTTGTTTCATTAAAATTCATGTTATACAAAAGCACTTTTATTAAACTCTTGTGTTTATTCATGCATATAGCATACCTGAGGAGCTAGTTAGAAAGTTTTTCCTGGCTAAGATATAATGAATAATAAAAATTGGTCTTAAACCTGTTTGATTCAGCTTTGAGTATTTTTATAGAACATGAAAGGGCTGTTTAGAAAATTTTATATAGGTGGTCTGTAGATTGAAAAATAGTAGAAATTTTAAAAAATGTTATCCAAGCAGATTTGTGATAATATCATATTAGGAATTTTAAGAATGAAATAAATTTTCACCTAAGACACAAATAAATTATGTCTTTAAAAATTGGACTTTGTGTACAGTTACATAAATGTATTTGGGATTTTTTAAAGTTAAATAGCACTTGGTATATGCTTTGATGTAGAATAAAGTGGTAAAACTTTCAGCAGTCTACGTGTAATTACCCTCTAACTTTTCACACCTGAAAGACAGAGTCATAGACTTTGATGATCCCTTTTCTGATCCCTGACTTCTGTTTCCCCAGCCCATCCTAAGGACAGCTTGTATCCTTATAAAGGCATCCTGTGTTGTGACCCATTAACTCTTTTCAGGAAACTTCATTGGCTGAATTAGGCTTTTCTACTTACATAATTGCAAGAAAAACGTGACCAGACCTAACCTCACATCGTTGGTTTCTGATTTATGGCTTTCAGATATTTTCTGTTACCAACAACACAGAATGTGGGAAGTTACTGGAGGAAATCAAATGTGCACTTTGCTCTCCGCATTCTCAGAGCCTGTTCCACTCACCTGAGAGAGAAGTCTTGGAAAGAGATCTAGTACTTCCCCTGCTCTGCAAAGACTATTGTAAAGAATTCTTTTATACTTGCCGAGGCCACATTCCAGGTAAAAAGACAAGAGATCATTAAATAAACCATTGCAAATGTCCTTGTTAAAAATGCTTGTTCTTAAATGCCTGCTTGCAAATTGTAAAATGTATCTCGACTCTCTGTATACCTCTTTTACTTCATAATTAATCTTTCCAAAGTTCTAAGTTTTACTTCTACAAAACTAAAACTCCCTTTGACTTTAGCATAACATAGCTAAACCCATTCAATAAGAACATATTTTGTATAAACTACAGGCATATTGTCATTTCTACTAATGTAATTTCTTAAGTCTACGGATAGTATACTGGTTTTGCTGAAATGGTTTACATATCTTATTAAGCTCATAATACAGGTGGTAAGCTTTATACATGTTGGATCAGTAACACAAATTTCTTTTTCTTTTTCTTTTTTTGATACTGGTGATGGAACCCAGGACATAAGCGCGTGCTCTACCATTGAGCTACACTTCCAGCCCAATACTTATCTCTTTACCTCCCAGCCTCAGCATCACAGCAGCCTCCTCCACAAAGTCAGTATGTGATTGGAGAATGTTCTCTGACTTTTAGGATATTTCTTTAAATAAAGTATGTCTCAGAAGTCTAAAAACTAACATCTCACAAAGCACTTTCACTCCACAGAATGGCTAATTTTGTCCCCCAAAACCCCATTAAATAGATGGGGACAGTGAAGTCCTCTCCAATGCACAAATGGGAAAAACTGAGCCTCAGGAGAAGTTACATGCCTCATTCAAAGTCATACAATGACAAAGCACACAGTTATCACAAAGACTCTAATAAACATAGAGATTCTTGGGCATTGAATACATTAATCGTCAAAGCTGTGCTTGGCTTGTTGCTCTAATTCGAAGAATCAACAGATGAAGAAAAGAATTTAATGAGACAGACTGTTTAGTTAGGCCAAGTCACACACAAACAATCTACTGAAATTGGCAGTTTATTAAAATAAATGGTCTGTAAGGAAAAGATAAGTCTTAAGAATTTTAGGATGCACTTGGAGAACTTTTTAAACTGCTATATACATTTTACCTTTTGGGGGGCCTGGAAAAGTGCATATTTTTGTATTTTTAATAGATCTCTCAATAACCTAAAGAAGTATTTTGACTGTGGTTTCTTGCTCCCTTTGACTTTAGCATAACATGTAGCTAAACCCATTTAATAAGAAAAGATTTTCATAAACTACAGTCATGTTTCTAAGACTTTCCTTAAATCAGCTGCTTCTTCCTCTATCACATTCTCCAAAGTAAAATGGAGCAGGTCATGGGTGTCTAGATGCCCTGCAGAGGAGTGATCACAGATTAGAAACTGTGAAGGTTTGCTGAAGACTGCCACATCTTAAAGGTTTGTCTTTACAACCATAAGTCGAAATTGAAATGAACACCTAGCCTTTTCATTTACCTTTATCTGTTTCCAGATAAATACGACATGGTGGATTTGTGGACTTGTCTGTGAGGGTCCTTTTATATTTAAAGTTATCTTAGCATTCGAGAACTACAAGCACATCACTCCCCAGATCAACGTATGTGGTGACGAATGACAAATTTATTTTTCTACAAAGTTTGTATATATGTAAAACTGCTGAAGAGCATCAGGATGTCAAGTGCTTTTGGTGGCCACCCAAGCTGCCTTGAAAGATAACCAGATGAAAGCTGCACTTTCGAGGTGGATGAAGCCGCAAGGGTGCTTTCCAGAGACTCTGGAAGACTTCAGTTACAAGCAGAGGGGGCTTTCCCTTCCTATGTCACATACTGATCATCATTTTAAATATTTGTCCCCAAAGAGAGCTGTAATGACACGCTCTTGGGTTCCTTATGTTAATCGATTGTTAGCCAGAATGACCCTTGGCAGGCAGGCTACCATTTCCTGTGTGTGATGAATAAGATGGAAATCCTCCCCTCGTCCTCAACTGTCAACACAGAAGTGTCTTTAGACTTCTGGAACACTAATTTTTCAGAAATGGTTATAAGAGCAAGTTTGCATTAGTTTCACCTTCTTTAAGTCTCTTTAATAATATGGTTTGCATTTCTCTGAAGTCTGTAATTGTGGAAAGGAGCTATGGAGAATTCTTTTATAAGAAAACAGTCAACATATCCCAAATGTCTTTGCCAATGCTTCATCTTCTTACAACTCAAAACCTTGAAGCGGAAGGTACCCTAAAGATGGATCTTGCTAAATGAAGGGAAATGCTGAAAGGGATTTGGAGAGAGGAAGTAATCTCAAAGGCATCTTCGTTTTCCCAGTGGGTGAAGATATGCATGTTGATAATTTAACCCTTCGCTTTCCTTTCCCTTCCCCGCCACAAGAACAGGTGGCCATTTTAGAATATTCATATAACCCGAAAGATAGCCCATTTCTAGAAGTGTGAATTGAGACATAGTCATTGTCTATTTGTTTTCCCAAAAATAGGAGAAGAAATTAAAATGCAATAGAAATGCTGATAGTTTCATTAATCACAATGTTCTTCAGTCATGAATTCTCTCAGGGAGGTTAACTCTTAAAATTTCTCAAAAAGGCCATAATTTACATTAAAAAAACACAGGAGCTCTTTGCTTAACCACTGAGTTCTTTTTTTTTTCTGCCTGCAGAAGCAGATTAGACGCTTGGCTGTCCACTAAAAGATGGCATAATGACCTCTGTGGGAGGTACAGCAGTGCCATCCACTGGGCCTTCTTCGTTCTTCGTTATCATAATGATTTTTGACTTAGTCATCTCCTCAGCAGCAGTTTATTGAGGTGTGAAAGGTTTGCACGCAGCTCCTTCTGTTGGTTTAATCCTGTTGCTAATAAGGCCAAGGTCAAGGGTTTGAGTCCATTGAGTTTCCCTGACCCACAGCCACTCCTAACTTCGTCAAATGCTTTGCACATGGGCCTTATTAACCCAAGGATAGCAAACCAGAGGGAGTGGATTGTTACCTCAAAACCCACTGCTCCTACCAGAAAATACTGTTAAATGCAGGCCTTCGGCCATCGCATCACGGGCTCTTTTTCTCTTTCACCTTTTCATGATGAGTACCCATACAATAAGGAAGAAGAACCTCTCTGGAATACATCCTAAGAATACAGCTAGAACCCAGACTACCCCACAGGGAGTATTTGTTGCGCATGTTAGTATTCGTTAAGGTGTTCTATTGTGTAGCTGCATTGGATTCACAATCCAGAAGAATGGTTACCAGCCCAGGATATTTAATAATTAGGAGTTAAAAAACAAACAAATAAACAAACACACAGCTGCTCAAATACTCAGTATATGTCTATCATTAGCAGACCTAACCATGTTACGATGACCCAGGATGTGCTGAGTGTTCACCTTCAGCAAAACTCATCAGAGTATTCTTCCAAACCAAAGGGTGAATTAAAACCTTCCCTTGCAAAAGTGTTAATCAGTGCCCCAAAGCCAAGTCCTTTTTGGCTCTGCACAACAAAAGTGTCTCTTTCATCATTTCTCACAACAAAATCAAGTAATCTAAAGAAAAGAATTAAGAAGTATTAAATACTAATATATCAAGATATTAAAAACATTGCCCATATTTTTATATAAAAATCTTCTGAGCTGTCTCCTTCCTTCGCACTTAGATTATTTGGTTTGCCTAGATTTTCTAAGAAGCTAGGAGAAATTTGTTGTTACATTCTGTATTTTATTTTTAATCTGCAAAGAGAGCATAATACCTCTGGGGCCACCAAGTTTGTGGACATACAATTATTTATATTAAGATTTCTCATTTCCTAACATTTGTCCCTTGCTAAGAAGTTCTTATAAAATGCAATCAGCCACCAGGATTGTCCATTAATTTCCCCTTCCCCTTGAGATGGTATCTGTTTACAGCTTATAATGTGGGAATATACAGATTTCCTTTTTTTGATGCAAACTTGAATTTTCACACAGCACATTAAAACAAAAATTTTCACTGACAACTTCAGTTGCAAATAGATCCATAATCTCACACTCTTCCTGCATGCATATTGGCGTGGAGATCTTGTGACCTGATAGTAAATACTTCAAACGTGTGTGTGTGTGTGTGTGTGTGTGTGTGTGTGTGTGTGTGTCTCGAAAACAAGATCTAGCCTAAAACAGGGCAAAGAGTTGAATTCAGCCATTCATTTCTCCTTCTCTTATTTTTGCTCAAAGAAACTTCTTTGCCACTGTTAGTTTTCATTTGATTGATTAGGCATTAAAGGATGGGAGGGAAAAAATTGTTTTGTAAACAGTGAATTGCTGAAGATAAAAAAATGTTATGGCCACCTTCATTCCTTTCCCTAGTTTGTTTGTTTACTTAAAGATGGTGGGGGAGGGGAGAGAATCAATTTTATTTTATTTTTTTTCATATTGCCTTTGTTTCTCTGATACTTGTTGTGTATGTGTGAGCCATGTCCTCACGCATGCCAGGCAAGCACCATAACCACTGAGCCACTGCTCCAGCCCCAAGATTTATTTTTAATAATCCATAAGTGCCAAAACAGTGAGACTTGTAAAATGATCCAAACCAACATCTGATAGTCCACTTTAGTTTCCTCATTCTACTTTTCTCTTTTCAGAAAGTTATTTAGTATTGTAGGGGAAAATGCTAATCAGTCATGAAGTAGACACACAATTCTACCGTGCTCTCTGTGAGCACACCTGAACAGCATCGTACCAGGTTTGTGTTACGTGTGTGTCATATAAGTCTTTAAAATATTATTTTACTGAAATTGTTAAATTTTGGTTAAAGAAGAAATGGGAATTCCAAACTCCTCCCCCTCCCCATTTTTCCCTTTTCTTTTATTTTAATCTATTTTTCTCCCCACTTAGAATACTGATATAGTGTCAAAAATTTCCCTTTTCCCATATTACCTCTTTCAGATGAAGTGATTTTGCTAGGACATTAAAGGTTTCTAATCAGTCTTCCTTCATTGTTTTAAGGTTTTCTTCAAACAACTGCAGATGAGTTTTGCTTTTACTATGCAAGAAAAGATGGTGGGTTGTGCTTTCCAGATTTTCCAAGAAAACAAGTCAGAGGTCCAGCGTCTAACTACTTGGACCAGATGGAAGAATATGAGAAAGTGGAAGAGATCAGCAGGTCTGTACAGACAAATGTTCTTTAGAGTCTTAAGAAAAATACATGACAGATAATTGCAGATTTTTTTATTGTTTGTTTTGGGTTTTTGTTGGTTTTATTTTATTTTTGAGGTGCTGGGGATGGAACCCAGGGCATCCCACACACTTGGCAAGCTCTCTACCACTAAGCTACGTGCAGCTCTAAGTTTTCACAGTGACCCAACTGTCTATAGCGATACTTACACTTAGTATAGTATAAGTATGCTCTTTTTTTTTTCTCTTTGGTGATTTTCTTCTCTAAAATCATAGCTTAAATGCTTTTAATATTTAGACTATTAATCCTGTGTTATGAGCTTGGCTTCTCTATGACTCATGGGAATTTTATGAGTATAGTTTTAAACTTGAATTTTATATTGTTGTTAGCTTATTGCACTGTGGAAATATTCAGCACAATCATTAGCAAATCCAATTTTACACATCGGTCTTAGACTTTCTCTCTGAGTGCCTTCTTGTAAGGTTTCATCATTGGGAGTAAAAGCTAATTTTAAGTACAATCACTGAAAGAGGACATAATGAGCTTATGAAAATTTAAAAGACATACCTGTTTGGACTCTCACTTTTACTTTGTGAAAGAATGCCATTTTGTTATTTTTCCATTGAAAAGATGTATAAGGATCATATGGCTTAGCAGCACTTCATGATTCTCAAAAGCATTGATTTGTAGGGAAAGGTAGTTTGGAAAAGATGCTGAGGGCATGTCTTTGCTGTATCATCTTAAGAAAAGCTTACTGTTTTTCTTTAATTTGTTTAGAAAGCACAAACACAACTGCTTCTGTGTTCAGGAGGTTGTGAGCGGGCTACGGCAGCCTGTTGGCGCCCTACACAGTGGGGATGGCTCCCACCGTCTCTTCATTCTGGAAAAAGAAGGTTACGTGAAGATTCTCACCCCTGAAGGAGAAATATTCAAGGAGCCTTATTTGGATATTCACAAACTTGTTCAAAGTGGAATAAAGGTTGGCTTTTTCAATTTATTTATCTTTGCTCTGGCCATGTTGATTTTATTTTAGTGTTGGCTTGCTCGATGAAGGTATTTCTTTGTAATAAAAGAAAGGATATTGAAGGAGAAAATAAGGAGGTAACATAAGGGGACAATAATTATGACTACTGAATGGGGAAGTGGCATTTTTATGTTATTTGCTGACTATTGAGTAATGCCATCAGATTGGTATTTGGACATGTTTTGTAATTTTCACTTTTAAAATTCCTTTTAGCTTTACAAAGTGTTTATTTAAATGTTGTTTAATGGACCTAACACTAGGATTATATATCAGCACTTGCTAGTTGAAACAAAGAGGTCTTTTGGTTATTTTGGCATTTGCAAATTTTTTTTTACCATACCTGTTTTTGAATCTGTGTCATAAAAATGCATTCTATGCTATAACTTCCTTGTACAATGTTTTTAAAGGTAAGTCAAATATTGTTATGTAAAATTAGTCATCTATATAATCTATAAACAAATATTCCTTCTTTCCCACTTCTCTACTTTGAATACTCATGTTACATAATCTAGGTATGTAAATAAAACTATTGTCAGGTTTGTTTGACATGGTAACACAGTACAATATGAGCAAAGGAGGATATAAAGCAAACTATGGAGTTCTGAGATGAAGCTCCTGACGATTTTAGAATGAAACAAAGTAACGGTATAGTTCGGGGAGAACTGGTTATACTTTTTATTTCTTAATTGAAATAACAAACAAACACCACCAAATGAGGACGACTTTCTTCTACTCACACAGAAATGAGTTCCTTCTTTTTTTGTTCTCTACTCAACTGTACCTCCACCAAAGTCAGAGGGAACAAGGCAGAAAAAAATATGACATTCTTGAAATTTATTCTCTACCTACCACTTTAAAAAAAAGGCCAAGGGCTGGCACGGTGGCTGAGTGGTTACGGCACTTGCCTGGCATGTGCAAGGACGCAAGTTCAAACCCCAGCAACATGTACACAACTAAGTGTCAGTCAAAGCAATGAAAGTCACATGAGAAACAACAACAAAAAAAGGCCAAAATTACATTAAGATTTCACCTCACTCCAGTCAGATTGGCAAAAATGAAGAATATAAACAGTAACAGATGCTGGAGGGGTTGTGGGGAGATAGGATCACTAGCACACTGTTGGTGGAACTGCAGACTAGTACAGCCCATCTGGAAAGCAGTGTGGCGAATCCTCAAAAAATTAAGGATGGATCCACCATACAATCCAGCTATCCCTCTTCTGGGTGTTTTCCCAGAGGAGTTAGAAACAGCATACAACAACACAGAAAAATCTGTGTTCATAGCAGCTCAATTTACAATAACCCACCCAGATTCCCCTCACTGGATGAACATATCCAAAAACTGTGGTGTATATGTATATATACCCATGGAGTTCTACTCAACAATTAGAAACAATGATATTGCAGCCTTTGAAAGTAAATGGATGGTGATGGAAGAAATCATGCTGAGCAGAGTTAGCCAAACCCAGAGACTCAAGGGTAGAATGTCTTAACTCATCTCTGGAGGCTGGAGCTAAACCCAGATCTGTGTGAAATGTAGTCAGTCTCATGTATTACACCCAACAAAGGCATAGCAACACATAACCTAGGGCAATCATAGATTTGTATCAGGAAGAAGAGGGGTGGGGGAGATGGGGGAGAGAGGAAGGGAGAACAGGGAGGGATGTAGAGGGTAATTGTGCTTTAAGAATATATGCATATCGTATCGTTAGTTTATATACTTTTTATTGTACAATAACTAAATTTCTTAATTTAAAAAAAGGCCAATTAGAATACAGGTAATGCCATATAGTTGGGACCACCTGACCTCAAGCCTGTGGTGTGAAGGTGCCACCAAGACATGCTGTATAGAGAAGTAAGCCTCTTATGGAAAGGACTTGGGTACCAACACACAGATCATTTGGAAAAATATTTTTAAATCAGTGGTTCAACTTTCACCCAATAAAACTTTTTATTGTAATTCACAGCAGATAATCAAAATGAAGCCTTAGTGTTTTGCACGTCAGAGTTTGTAAATACCTTCTGATGTGTCCTGATAACTCACTGCCAGAGGTTCTAATGAGCAGAGTTAAAGATGCAGCTATAAGGCCGTTGCTCACTAGTGGTGCAGTTTTTCTTCCTAAGTAAATTAATGTGTTCTCTGCAATAGAAAAATGGGGAAAAGATTTTTAAAATCATCTTCCATGGTTTCATTGATTAAAGAAAACCACTATTAGCATTTTTATATACTTCTGGTTTTAAATTAAATGAATTTATTTTTCTTCTTAAAAATAATTAGAGGTCCATGTTACTAAATGTGAAAACAGACAAAGAATTTGGTTTGGATTTTTTTTCTTTAATTATTTTTTGGTTTTCGGAGGTTTTTTTTTTAATTGCTTTGTTTTGTTTTTTACTTTCAAATAAAACTAAAATGAAATTCTATATGTGAATATATGGAATATCCGTTTAGCTACTCTTTTCTTTTTCACTTAACAATTTATGTCTTGAGACTTTGTCAAATTGATCTTTTCTCAAAAACTTATTTTTAAAACTTTTTAGATGCTATACTTCCTTATCATGAGACATTTAGTATGACTCCAGTATTTTCTTTTTGTCTTTGTAAATAATGTTATCATTCATGGACATATTATTAAACTGATGGATGGATGAATGACTTACTTAATGTGTATTTATAGAAAGAGGATTACTGAGTTGAAAGATATATACCATAGTACACATTGCCAATTTGCTTTAACATATATATTCCAATATTTGAGGGAATAATATATAGTCTTTAAGTACTATTTAAGTAAAAATATTGGTCTTATAAAGCTATCTTTGATAAGGGGCTGGAGTGGTGGCTCAGCAGTTACGGCACTTGCACGGCATGCACAAGTACACAAGTTCAAACCCCAGCACCACGTACACAACAGAGTGTTGGAGCAACAAAGACCACATGGAAAACTAAAAACTAAAATTGATTCTCTCTTTCTCTCTCTCTCACTGTCCCTCTCTCTTAAAAAAAAAAAAGATATCTATGATAAAATGTAGTAGATGTGAAAAGGGCTTAGGATACTGGCAGTTTTGTTGTAAGGGGTAATAAAACTAATATTCTTATTTCTGCTTCAGTTTAACTGCCTGAAGAATGGCTGGCTGCCTTTTAAATGAGGGTGACTTTGGAGTCCCTCTGTTTCCATTTACACCCATTCATTAGGATGCTGAATGAGAGACTCGCTGGGGTATTCTGTTCTGACATGGAGATATTTCATCATGCAATAAAATTGTAGAAGCCCGGGCATAAAGCACCATGACTCTGCAGTGTGTTTGCTCTGCAGGCCTCTGGGAATTCTGCAGAACCTGGCCAAACGTGCAAGAAATCTTGTAGAATTTGGCATCCCCTTTGCCAGAAGAGCTCCAGGGCTTTTGGGGCTTAACATAAACTTCAAAATTCATTATTCTCTTAAACTGATAGCGAAATATTTTAAAGTGCAATATTTTAAATTCTTGGTGTTTGACTCTAGTGAGGTCAGTATGATAAGAATCTGTCACGCGGACACGCTTGTGTGTGTAGTGAGTAATAATCCTCGTGCTAATAACGAAGGTCATGTTGAATGTGGGCCTCGTCCTGCTCGCTGAGGACTGATGGATTGGAAATGTTAAGTGTACCAGTGTGAAGGGGCAGATGCCAACATGCTTGTGGGTTGATCAGGGGTTGATGCTCCCACTGATTTTGCCTTTATGCCCCTTGGAGAGTTATGAAGGGAAAAATAATCTTAGTTATCTCACAGTGATATTTCAGGCTTCTTTGATGTATGAATAACTAACATGCTCTTGGAAGTATTTTGTATTTTTCAGCAATTATTTTGCATAAATGATGCAAAGAATTTTTATAAATTCTCATACTTATCACCATTTTTCTACTCTTTTAGTTTAAAAATCCCACAAGAGGGCATAAAGCTATTTAATAGACAAGTATTGATTGCAATTCTCCACATGTTTGAAATGAAAATGTATGAACCACAGCGGAGGTCCTCCCGCAGAGCGATTAGTGCCCAACGGGAGTAAATTCAATTAGGCTTAAAGAAGAATTCCTGATTATAAGTTTCTGCACACTAGTACTGGCCATGAGGCCATATGGAGTACCTTGTCTGCTAACTGTCATTTAAGAATGAACGGTGCTAAGTGTGGTGGCATGGGCCTGTAATCCTAGCAACTTGGGAGGCTGAGGCAGGAGGATAGCAAGTTCAAGACCAGTCTGGGCAACTTAGGTAGACCTTGTCACAAAATTAAAAAAAAAAAAATGGGGGTGTGGCTGGGAACATAGCTCAGTAGTAAAGTGACCCAGGGTTCAATCCCCAATACTACAAACAACAACAACAAAAAGACTCAACAGCAATGTCTGTCACATGGTATAGTTAGACCATTTTTGTGGCAAGTAGCAGAACTTGGTTGACCTTAAACTTCTCCAGCCCCAATTCTTCCAACAGCTAGACAGAATACCAGCTGCAAAGAGCATACCACTAAGGAACTTGGAGAACTTTTCCTATACAGCTCCTAACTGAAGTTAAAAATATGGTGTCTTATTAAAAGAGCAAGATTGTGCCTGCTGACTGTAGCTTCCTGGGGCCTTACCTGCCTGCAGTTCACATGGCAAAACGTAGTTGCAAACAAACAAAACTCAAGCTAAATACGGGAAAATTAGAAAAATTGTTCTATCTCTGGGAGAAAATTCCGTGATACGTGGTGATTTGAAATCTAAATTGTGCTTGTATCTGAATTTCAAATCTGAGCTTCTGCAGATCCTGGAACCAGCTTAATCTCTCTGAAGTCCAGGAGAATGATAAACCAGTGATTCTTAAGAATGATTGATTATTATAATCTCCTGGGAGTTTCCACAAATTCCAGTGCCCAAATTAAATATACAGGGTTGGGACCCAGGCATAAAACTTTCCCAGGAAATTTCATTATGTAGCCAATTTGAAAACTCCTGATTTAGACTGAGCCAAAATTTTGGGTCAGCTACACAAGCAACAAGACACATTTCCTATGCCTTGTCTACACCCAGGTCCTGCACCTGACATGAGAAAATGTGGCTGGACACCAGTAGTCATTTGCCCTGTGCCTTTTATTATTTGCTCAACTTATACATATTACTTGTTCAATATGAGCGAAGAAATTAGTTAACCACAACAGCATGAAGGTGCATGATAAGAAGTTTTAAAAATTGTATTTAAAAATCTCAACGCTTAATTCTAATTGAGAAATTGCTTTGTGCATTGATTTTTTTTCTGGTTTTTACTTCATTGTTTTTCCATTTTGGAACCTGGTGCTCATCTAGTTTGCAAAATTGTTATTGTTCCTATTCCTAAAACACAGAGTTTGCTATTCTATCTGTCAACCCTTGTTAAGAACACCAGGGCACGAGAAGATACTCTAGTGTGATCTCACCCAACCGCCTCCAACCAGCAAGGATAGGAAAGTCATCCTTAGCTTTGCATGTGTGCAGAAAGAAGGACAAGCCTGCACCTGTCACCTACAGGGTGGCCTCTCCAGGAAACTAGCAGGATCGTTCTCTGCCACTTAGTTTTCTTGAGCAGTCGGAGGACAGAGAGGGCCACACCCTCAGCTGCCCCCAGCTTGCAGCTCAGTAGACAAAGCTGAAAGACTTGTCTGTCACTGGAGCAAGTGTTGCTGGACCTCTGTCCCTCTCTATCTACTCGGATCCTCACTTCAAAAGATGCTGTTGGAAGCAGTCCTTTTACCAGGGGAGGAGAGGACATAAGGCTGAAAGCTACTGATTGTCCGGGTGACTGAGCCCATTGAGGTGGGGCTCTTGAGAGACAGCGGTCCTGGTGCCCTTGCAGTTCCAGGGGCATGGAGGAGGATGCAGGGTCCGCCTGGGCAAGCCCTGATTGCACATGCTCGTAAATCACGTGCATAATTACGAGCATTGAAAATTCAGTGAGATCCAAGTGCTCATGAAGCCCTTGAGGCAAATATTCTATTTTTTTTAACTATGTCAGAGACCTAACCTTTCACATTTCCCTGGGTCTCTGATTTGCAATCTTATGGCAGCCCATGAAATATTGTTGTATTTTTCGCTTGAGTGAAATGAGGCAAAGCAGAAGTGAGAAGCAAGTTACTTTTCAAAAGTAGTGCTCCAAACATAGCCTGCACATGTGTATACATACGGCAATGCCCGGAGCACGCATGCAATGCTTCCGCAGAAAAGTCGCTAGAACTCTGCATTTAAACATGCTTTAGGTTGAAAGAAAGCATATGTTCATTGGAAAGAAAGCAGCAAATTATATTTGTAAAACATTGCAATGCAAGAATCACCATTCTAGAAGGTTTTTGTATACTGCATGCCATTTAAAACATTTTTGACATATCGAATTACTGCCTAGATGTTCTTAAAACTCATCAGAAAGAAAACTGCTAGAATGGTGGAAATAAACATTAAATAAATTCATTTCAAAAATGGAAAATACTGTCTTCCCCCAAACAAAAATTCTAAGTACTTTTTTTTTTGTAGTCTAGATTCCAAAAACTGTTCAGTTAATGTGTAGGCAAAATGTGGACCTGCAAGTAAAATTTTGACTGCAGTGACATTTAAAATTAGTACATTTTGATCATACAGAATGAGTTTCATTGTGACACGTGTGTACAAGCAGATAACTACAACAATATCTACCCCTCCATTGCCCACCCCACCATGCTCTTGATCCCTCACTCTTCTCTAGTAGTCTCCCTGCTACGCTCCTCCCTGCCCCCAGATTCACCCATGAAGGAAAACATTCAATACTGTCTTTCTGAGTCTGGTTTATTTTGCTTAACATTATAATCTCTATTTCCATCCATTTTCCTGCAAATGGCATGATTTTGTCCCCCTATGGCTGAATAACACTCCATTGTATATAAATACAGCACAATTTCTTTATCCATTCACCTGTTGACTAGGCTGAGTCCATAACTTGGCTGCTATGAATTGTGCCGGGATCGATGTGGGTATGCAGGTGTCTCTAGAATATGCTCACTTCAGTGCCTTCAAGAACATACCCAGGAGAGGTATTGATGGATCATGAGAGTTCTACGTTCAGCTTTTTGAGGAACCTCTGTACTGATTTCCATGGTGGCTGTACTCAGTGACATTCCCATCAGTAGTGTATAAGGGTTCCTTTTTCACCTCATCCTCACCAAAATTTATTCTTTCTTGTACTCCTGATGGGTGTGAGATGAAATCTTAAAGTAGTTTTAATTTGCATTCCCCTGTTGAACACTTACACTGTAATTATTGACCATTTGTACTTGGGAGACGTGTCTGTTGGGTTCATTTGCCTGTTTGTTGATTGAATTCTTTGGTTTTCTGGGTGCTAAGTTTTTTTGAGTTCTTCATATATTCTGGATATTAATCCTCTGTTGGAAGAGTTGCTGGCAAAAAAATTTGCTCCCATTCTGCAGGTTTTCTCTTCTTGCTATTGTTTCCTTTGCTAAGCAGAAGCTTTTTAATTTGAAGCAGTCCATTTGTTGATACTTACTATTATTTTCTCAACTGTTGGAGTCCTAGTCAGGATTTTTAATGTAAAGGTAGCAGTTAAGGCTGAAGCGGTGGCTCAGTGGTTATGGAGCTTGACTGGCATGCCCAAGTACGCGAGTTCGAATCCCAGCACCATGTACACAACAAAGTCTCCAAGCAAAGAGGGCCTCGTGAAGGGCTAAGTAGAATGGATTCTCTCTCTCTCTCTCTCTCTTACTATCCCCCTCTCTTTATTTATTTATTTTTATATAAATAAATAAATAAAGGTAGCTATGATATGGCTTTGAACCCAACTATGTTTTATTGTGCATTACTGATGTTTTGCACCCAAATGCTCTGAATTTTGAAAACTATTTTTTCAATGTTAAAATAAATTTAATGTAATTTTAAATCTACTGTAAATGCCTAAAAAAGTCAACTTTGTAAAGCAAAATCCATAATCCAAAAATCTGAAATCCAAATACTTCAAAATTGAAATTCTTTGAGCCCCAACATGATGTCATGAGTGGAGAATTCCACAATGAAACTTGTTTTCATGCACAAAATTATTGAAACCATTATATAAATTTAGCTTCAAGCTGTGGATATAAGGTGTATATAAGCAAATGCATTCCATGTTGAGTCTTGGGTCCCATCCCCAAGATATCTAATCATGAATATGATGCCAATATTCCAAAATCCAAAAAAGAACTCAGCATCTCAAACACTTCTGATCGAAGCATTTCAGACAAGGAGTACTCAACCTGTAATGTGTAATAATTTCAGTGTAATTTTCCATTTGGTTACATTGTTGTTTGTTATTTTTTCATTATTTGGGAATTTGCTGTTCTATTGATAAATCCTTTTTAATAAGTAGAAGTATATATATGTATGATACATATATATATATAATACACACACACACACACATATATATGCATATACGTGGTTCGTGCCAGTTTAAGCCAGCTTCATCTATACACAATTTTCCATTGTGTGTCCTGTTTTAAACTGGAATGGCATCCACAGGGCTCCTGCAGCTGGAGAGACAGCCCAGCCTTCTCATAAGTTTTACATCTCATAAGTCACAGGGGAGGTGAGAAAAGCTCTTATGTTAATGTCTTTGTATTTACCTAAGACTGGAAGGGCAAAGGAAATAGAGGCTATAAATCTGAGAAATCTTATGGTCATCAGATGAAACAAGTGAAAACCCCAGAAATCTGGACCCTAGAGCAAGTCTCTGCTGTCACCGAAAGACATCTGCCCTGATGTGAGGTGACTATCTCCTAAACTTGTCCTGTCTTTCCAGTGGTCACTTCACCTCACGAAAAGAAAACAGAAACTGTCTCTGAATGCCAAAGGGTAGCACAGAATTCCCTTTTAAAGACACCCAATAGCTTAGCTTTTCTTTCCCACTACTACTAAAGTGTGTGTGTGTAAAACACTTAAGATTTACCCTCTTGGCAAATACCAAGCCCACGATAGAGTCCAATACTGCATCCTACTAGCAAGCCCTGTCGTTAGCAGGATCCTCTGGTTTGCTTTCTCACTAATCATAACCGCCAGTTTTTAAGCACTAACTTTGTGAAGTCATTACGTAGGTGACCTCTGTAATCCCTATAGTCACCCTGTGGGCTAGGGGTTAATATCCCATTTCACAGATGGACAGACTGAGGCCCTGGAAATTAAGTAAGCTGTCCAAGATGACACAGCTACAAGTAGCGGAGCACATGTGGCTTTCAAATGCAGTCTGCCCGATGCCATATTCTCAACCACAGTGCCACGCTGCTAGTACGCCCTTCATGAGCAGGCACTGCACAAGAGGAAAGACTGCCGAGCGTGCTCTGGAAATGGACTGGTGGACGGACGGTTGCTGTGAGCATGCGCAGTGAGGAGGCTGAGGGCCTGGAATCTAGAGTCAAGCTTACAGACCTGGGTTCTCGCCCCTGCACCTACACCCCATCCTCGTGGTCCCTGCCCCCCCACCGCAGGTTATCGCACCTGTTTAGGCTTAGTTTCTTCATCATTTGAGTGCAGATTGGAAAGCAGCACCTAACACTTTGTATGCACAATATCCCATAAATGTGAAGAGCTTTGTAAGCCTCAGCAGCTGTCATCTGTCACACTAACGTGGCCAGCAGGAGGGGGAAGGAAAGGAAACATGTCTAGCCCTCCTCCCTAGTTTTTAAACAGCCCCTCTTAAGATGAATGGGTTTGAATAATAACCTACAGAAAATTTCCCATTGTGTTAGTATTTGTGCTAAAATTATATGACCGTCCCATGGAAAGCAGGCTACATTGATGCATGTGCAAGAGTTTTCTTTACCTCCAAAAGATAAAACTAGATATATATTTTTTTATTTAAATGTGACACTCGAGAAAAACGACACCTTCATTTTTATGTCACATTTTGACATTAGGTGTATGGCATTGGGCTCACCTCATGATGCCAAAGCCCCTGTTCTGGAGTTTCTCAGAGCACATGCCTCCTGATGATTAAGCTCGATGCATCTGACCAGTGAGGACCATAACAGTCTTCCATGAAAATTTTCGTGGTAGTTTTTCTCAACCTGAATATTATAGTAATGTAGGTCTTTTTTTGTGTTTATTTTGGAACGTAGTTTGTGTCAATCTGCCATAGACTTAATAAATTATTGGATTTGCAAAGGAAATACACTGGAACTGAAAACTAAAAAGGCAGATTTTTTTTTTGCCCATGAGCAACTATTGCTCAAAGCACAGATTTGGAAGGTGGGGGGCAATTGGGTCAAGTTGTTATAAAATTAATATGTAATGTCATGTTACAGAGAGTACAGTACTAAACTAATTTTTAAAAGCAGATCAGTAAAACATATCATGAAGTCAGGGAAGAAAGAACTTTAAAAGTTCTAAAGTTAAACAGCAAGAGCAAACATCAGTAAGTTTATCAGCAAAATGAGCTGAAGATAGGTGTAAGAGTGTATAAATGGAATACTTCAGCTACCTTCCTTTCAGACCTCAGGCTGCAAAACATCCTCTTCCTACCACATTGCTCAGTATTTTATAGAAAGTCTCCCAAATCGTTAAGCATATTTGCTCTTTGGTTTGTGTCTACCTTTCTAGGACTGACTTTGGGAGATTGCTTATGTAGCCTATGATTTTTAATATTCCTTCATCCTTATATTTATATCACAAACATATATATAAAATGTAGTTATAGGTGCAAAGGATATGGCTCAATAGTATAGCACTTGCTTAGCATACATGAGGCCCTGGGTTCAATCCTCAGCACCCTAAAGAAAATATATTTATAGGATATATAATATTCATGTATAATAAAGGTTATCAATCACTGTAATACATTAATGTATTAATTGGTGGAATCCATCAATTGTCATTTAGTTATTTTAAAGCCTATAATTGTGTCAAACTCATAATATGAAAATGGTCAGAATCAGAGACATTTCTGAAGTGTTTTTTTTAAAGAAAGAGGGACAGAGAGAGAGAGAGAATTGAGTTTATTAATTATTAATTTTTCATGTGTCTTTTGTTCCTCTGATACTTAATTGTGTATGTTTTGCTGGGGTTTGAACCCACATCCTCATGCATGCCAGGCAAGTGCCGTAAACGCTGAGCTAGTGTTTTTAAACACTAGCTCACTGGCTAGAAATTAAAAGTATCTTTGTATTTTTCAGTCAAAATACATTTTGAAAAAATAAGATCCTGCTTACTAATATCACTTGTAATGTGTTGTCCTGTGTAAAGATGGAGAAAATTCTTTCTAAATCATATAATTTTCTAGCCCCACATGAGTTTGCATTACCAATGTATATTCTCACAGTGGCACTCAGGAAGCCATCAAAAGGAAAGTAAAATTTACACCCTTCTGTCCAGCAAATTTACATTTTAATCTGAGTGTGCCATATACAATTTAATTACAAGTTTATCCATTCACTCATTTCAAACATTGTACAGGCCTAAACCTTAAATCAGAAAATCTATTAAAATAATTTATTGAAGATTAAATAAGTGCTAGTCACCCTATTTTTTTATATATATATCTATATATACATATATAATATAGATATATCTATATATACATACATAATATAGATATTATTATATTACATTATATAGATATTATTGTATTATATATGTTACATATCTATATATGTATATATATATACATATTAGGGCAAAAACAAAAAAAGAACAATACATCTGATCTCAGCCAATCCCATCATTGCAAAAGGTTGAGGCTATTTAATGTGATCACACCACTGAATCCAGTAAACTGAAGCTAACACAAAAATAAAACACTATGAAATGCATCATAGAGTGTTACAGATGGCCACAAAATTCTTACGAAAAGAACATTCCTTTCTAATATTCCATTGTTGAGTTCTCTGGCTTTCTCTTGAATAAGAGCTAAATTATTCACTTTTGCTTTTTAATTCTAATAAGCTGCTTCTAAACCAGCCTCATAGCGTAAAGCACCTTTGATCCAAATGGATCACAAACTTAAATAAGCCAACATCTATCCTCAGGCTATTTCTGGGTTGGGAAGCACATCTGCTCCAGAGCAGCCCTTAACCAACAGTTTCAAACTGTTCAGAAGAATTTCTTAAGGAAAAAAAAAATCAAGACTGTGTACACAGTGTGGATAGAAGATGCTGGAGGCTGAGGAAAGAAATGGAGAAGTGCCACTCTGACAAGGCTGGGAAGATAGGCACATTTAATTTCCATTAAATTCTTAGCCTTCCTATGAAAGATTTGGCCATGAGGCTCCCACGGTGCAAACATCTTGGTGGATGGATGTGAGCACACCTGTTCAGGAAAAGTGAGACAAAATTTGAGCCCACTTCCTCCCACACGCAGGTCACCGAACATCTGTCATAAGCTATCAACGACTACCCCAGACAGGACTCAAGCCCGTGACCTGAGGTTGTAAAAACCATGTCGCACATTCTCTTCCCATCTGTGGCTTTTCCCTGTGTCACCATTAAAGCTTCTGTTTACATCTCTAGGGATTTGGAAGATCAGATGACCCCATGACATTAATAGTGTATTTACACCTGAGGCTTCCATGTAGGTCACCCTGGAGCTGATTTTGCTGGGATATGGCTCCATCCACCAAAAGATTTTATTTACCCGGTACTGGCATAATTCCTTAGTTGCAACCTACAGATACTGTCTTTTTGTCCAAGGAGGTTGATTGGTGGTGGTGTTTTAAGATTTTGGCTTTGAGTAAATGTTAAACAATACATGCAAAATTTCTGGAATGAAAATAAATCAAAACCAGTCTTTTGCACATGACTAAGGAGCTTCTCCCCTTTGGAATGATTAATTATTAATGATTATCAGTGATTATTAAGTAAAACTTCTGGTGCCAGCATCAGTTGTCAGTGTCTTTGAGCCCAGTGAGCCACAATCCTGCAAAATCACACCTCTGCTGGATGTGGGAACCCTGGTCAGGTTGGGGGACATCCTGTGGCATTCACCCACTGCCACAAAATGGTCGTGTGATTGCAGCGATCTATGTAAACGTCTGGCATCTCTGCATACTCATGTTTGACGTGAGAGAACTAGACTCAGCGATCACTTAGATGCTTCCTAGCTCTAAACCTCTGTAAATCAGCAAGTCCTGAAGTTACCATTCATAAGGATCTGGAAACCCAGTCGGCATTGCTCTGTTCAGAGCCCACCGGGCACCTTGTGACATTGACACATAGAGGCACTCAAGATTCCGTATGGTCATCATTTCTCCAGTTTAACTTTTCAAAGCTACGGTCACTCAGCACGTACTACACTTCAGCTTGTAATTCCCTGCACGGAAACATCTTGAATGTGCAGGGACAAAAGTACCATGATTTCCTCAAACTGGATCTGCAGGTGTAGGTCTACAATGAGCTTTGGGAGATAGTGCTAGAGTGCAGGAGATGGGGACAGTGTGGAGCTGAGTGGAGGAAGAGGAGAAGAGATGCAGGAGATGAGGTTGCAGAGCTGAGCAGCCCTGTGTCATTGGGGCAGGAAATGTGTCTATCACACCATGCAAACCCTTACAGATCCCGCTAGGTCTTTGGCTTTAACTATGAGTGACATGGGGACTATTAGAGGCTTTTGAACAGAAGAGTGATATGATGTGACTGAAACTTTTTAAACAAGATCAATCACAGCCCTGCTGAGAGTAAATTCCAAAGGGCAAGAGGTGAAGCCAGGATGTGGAGTCGGACCCCGACTTCTACCTGCAGCTCTGCTACACAGGTGCTTTGTGCCCCGAGCCAGCCGCTTTAGTGATCCAGCCTATTTTCCACCTGTGAAAGGAGAAATCAGTAATATCTGAAATTCTTGTCAGTTTCAACTTTGAGTGGACCAAAACTTGGAGGAATATTTAGAAATGTTCTCTACGAAGCATAAGCATTTTCACATATGGTGTGTCCTGAATTTATACCTCCTTTCTCCTGTTTTTAAAGGGAAAAGTTTGAAACTTGGTACATTAGCAACATAGGATATTTAATGGGTTCCGGTGAGAGGTCATAAATTACAGGAAAATATCAATTGTGGTAACAAAGAGGGCTCACTGTAGCCAGTTGTAAATGCTAATTCATGAAAATGGTAACCACAACCAAAGACTATGGGAATGATATAACATACATGAATTCCCAGCGAAATGCACATTTAAAGAGGGAAAGGGTCGCATGATTACTTCTTAAAAGGATAATTATACTTGGATTTAACATATAATAAAGGTCAAAATCCAGGTGCCCCAAAGGTGGAGAAGATTAAAATGATAATGGATTATAAAAATACAGACCTAGAATAAAGAGGATATAGAAATGTTGTTGTAAGGGATTTATAACTTTTTAAATGAAAAATAATGACCTTACTTATGAAAGACTCATAATTCATTCGCAAAAGTAATATATTCCCAAATATCCTCGTGGTCTTCTCCGTTGTTGGCATTTCAGCAAATAACCTCATGAACAAATCAGTCTTTCTGGCTGTTTGTTAAACTAGGAAAGAGTGCTCTCTTTTTCTACCTGCATCTGAATCTACAGAAGTTAATTTGGTTGTGGAGAGAGTAAATTAGACGTGAAAAATTGAACTAGGAAAGAGGGTAATTCTTGATCATTTTACTTGCACACGTGAGGATTTCTGTGCTCTGTTTCCTTGAGAGAAATCCCATGGTGCCAATTAACCTAACTTATTCCAAAACAATTCTCTGTTTGGAAAGAATAATTTTCATTGTGGGTGTTCCTTGAAATTGTATGCCTCATTCCTTGTTATTACTGAGATGTGCAGCGTGCAATTGAAAGTACCAGACTTGTTTCCCCGCACTGTATAGATTAGGGTCGTATCCCACACACAGTGTCAAATAATCTGTTTTAATTTTATTCAATGCACACATTTTTTTAAACTTTTCAGTCTTTTTAAATGTGCGAAAGTCATCTCTACCTAATTATTAAACCAGATATTTCAGATATTTCATGTCAAAATTATCCTCCCCACCTCCCCCCCAAAAAAAACCCTAAATGCAGATTTCTTTAAATCAGGAAATAGCTTTTCTTGCAATTTTTTTTAAATCAACTTTCTTGGTGTGGTTCGAACATCCTTTTTTTTTGTTCCCCTTTGAAATAATGTGAATGCGTAGTTTTTTTTCCCTCCAGTCTGAGAACAAACAGGAACAAAAACGATTGAAAAATGGTATAACTAGCTTGGTAAAAGCCTCCTTTTTTTTTTAGGCAGTGTTGTCTTTTGGGGTTTCTGGAGTTGTTTTGTTTTTAACCTAATAAATCAATTAACCAATATTCGTTCTAAGGTTTAATTTGGTGAACAGAATATAAGTGCTTTTCATCAGCACACACATCTTTTTAAGTCTGAAACCACCACACACAAAGAATTTAATTCTGACAGACATTTGTTCTCAGCATAAATACTTTAGGGCCAGTAGTTGTTCCTACTTAATCATGCTTCTTAAAAGTGAATTCCAGAAAACTCGAGGCCCCAAGTGACCCCTGGTAAGGTGAGTTGTCAGTAAATTACTTTTATGATGTGCCCTAGGGAAGCAGGTCTGCTAGAAGCTTGGTAGGGAGCTGGCCCCTCTTGCCTGAAGGGGATGACCTTTAACTTTAAGTAACCTTTGCATTGCTAATTCTAAATTTTTGGGAGGCAGTTAGTGGCATTTTTGGCTATCATATTAAAAGAGACCTCAGTTGTACCCAGAAGACAGCGCTAACCGTACATTTGCCATTCCACTTCCAGTTGAAGCATGCCAGTAAGCATTTCATTTCTACAATTAAATTTGAAATCCCAAACATTTAATGAATTGAAATAGAAACGAGTTCAAAACAGATCACAGTTAAATTATGACTGCCTTGGGTGACATTTGGAAGACACTGTAGAAAGTTTAATTCCGCCAGTGTTGCAAGTTTGAATTTATTGTGGCACTTGAAAATTTATAAGAACCATTTGAGATGAATGAAGACATCGCGTCAGAATTCATTGTTTTTTTTCTTTTTTTTTGCAAAATATTTAGTTATTGGAGACAAATCTTGCCATTCCTTTTGTTGTTCCTGTTATGGGAAAGATTTTATGGTGCTTTTGTGGACAACAAACCGAAATTTAGATTCTGGTTTTTGTAATTAGCGTACAAAGAAATTTAGATGAAAAATATACTAAATAAAAATATTGGAATGTAATGTTTTTACAGGATATAAAATATAAAAGATTATTAATTTCCCCTTAATAGAGTATAACTTGTATAGATTCAGATGTCTGAGTTCCAGTCCCATGACTGTCTGATTTTTTTTTCTTTTCCTATTAATTTTGACTGGCATTGAATGGACCAATATTTCTAATTCCTTCATAAATAAAAATATTTCATAGCTCAGTTATATTGTTTATCAGTGTATCATTTGATTACATAATATTATGTATAAATAAAGAATACTGTATAAATGAACAAAATATTACTAAAGATATGCTTCCCCCAAAAAATTGCACACCTAATTTTTCTTTTTCTTTCTTTCTTTCTTTTTCTTTTCTTTCTTTTTTTGATACAGGGGATGACCCCAGGGGTGCCTAACCACTGAGTCACATCCCTGACCCTTTTTATTTTGAGACAGGGTCTCACTAAGTTGAGTAGGGCTTCAATAAGTTGCTTAGGCTGGTCTTGAACTTATGAGCCTTCTGCCCCGCACACCTGATTTTTAATCAGACAGTGTTTACATATATGAATGCATAGACTAAATGTAGATTGTTTCTGTAATCTCTTTGGTTTGTTTCAGATGGTAGCATAAGCAAAACCAAGCAGTTTAAGCTTTGTATCTGATATCAACCTTTTTGAGAAGATCGACAGTAAACAGTCATAGAAACAATTAATGTAACTTCAGTCATTTTTCAGTGGAGAAGGAAGGAGATCATCAAATTCTTTCTTGTAAACCAAAGATTTTGGCTCAAGCATGTGAACAAGATGGAAGTATTAAATGTAATTTTAATCCCACCCAGGAGAACCCCAGTGGTGAAAGAGTAGTCAACAGTCTGGGAGCAATCTTTAAGTAATGGAAAAACATTGAATTGGTGACGTTGATGTTGTGCCTCCAAATTATGAAACACGACCCCTCTCCCTAGTTGGTTCGATTTGGAAGAGAGAATAGTATAGTAGAATGTAGGTGTGGCACTTCAATAACAGTAGGAAGATTTTACTTGAGAAAATGGTAACCAAAGTCAAAATCTTGAAACAAGTTTGGAAACAATAGAGGTAAGGTACCATAGCACTGATATTCAAACCTTCTTAACCTGTTCATTTTAATCCTGCCAAATGAATTTGTGTGTCAATGGTGTTCATACCTGCTGAAATAGAACTAGGTGTTTGTGTTTTGTCAAAAGTTTCAATTGGAAGTATCTTGATGATTTTAACCATCATTCCATGTTCCATCTCTATATTCTCATTCTCTGGAGACTTGCTGTTCAATTGCCATTAAACTGTGAGATCAGATCTAGCCCTCACATTTGACGTGCACTGAAAGGACACATCTCTGAAGCCATCTCTGGAATTCCATTCAAAACGCAGGACCTGGAGTGTGGATGGTAGTTCTCCATAGGAAAATCAGAGTGCAGTGGGCAGGAAAAGCAACAAGCATATGAGAGACTCTAATTCAAAGAGAGAGAGGAAGTAGCAATGCCCTGGTACCGGCTATTATCAGAGTATATAGTCTGGGAATGATGCCAGGGGAAAGAAAATGAACTCCAGGCACCTGAGTGATGATGGCTGGAGCTCACCTGGGAAAGGATTCTGGAAGGGTGTAGACAGAGAAAGAGCTTCTGATGCAGGGAGCATCTTGAAGGGATCAGGGCCCCACAGGACATATAACCTGAGTCCACAGAGGAGACCTACAAAGTGCCTTATGCCACTCTGCTAGGGATTCGGTGGTTCTCTCTGTAGACAGCAAGGATGGTATGGCCATTCCCCAGTAATGTGTCAGGCCACTGTGTAAACAGTTGTTTTCTTAAGGCAAATGTTGCCTTAGCTCCCATGTTGACCCTATTGTCTCTTGTATGGGATTTTGGAGCTTCTCCTTGTCTGGGAGGTAAAATAGCTTACAAACTGAATTGAAAATAAAAGCACAAGAAGATTCTAGGAAAAACAGAAATTCAGTTCAAATGGGTTTAATCAAAAACAAAATCCCTCCCGATTTTGCTTTCCCTGGTGTTGGCTTCCTTCTTACTCATTGCCTACAGCATAGATTATAACAGCTCCAGGCTTCTGCCCTCCCCATCATGCTACTTTCTCTTGAGAGTGCCAGCACAGCCTCATAACAAATGTTCTGTCTTAGACGCAGCACCCAGGGCCATCCATGGGTCTCAGAACATGTGCTGCCATGGTTGGAGCCAGGGGCAGAGTCCAAAGCACTGAGCCAAGAGTGTGGAAGGGTAACTTCCCCAAGCTAACACTGGGATGTTGTTACCAAAAGGGATGGAGGAGACTGGGCAGTCCAAACACAGTCACCACTTACTGGATAGGTGGGAAAACTCTGGGTCAGTCCCTGGCTCTTCGCATGCATTCCTGTCCCCCTTTCTCCTCTTGCTTCTCATTATTAAGATTTCCTCTAAGACATACTTTAGGAACATTCAAGGGTTATGCGGCAGCCTAGTTAAAGCTTTCAGTAGGCACAGTGTATCTAACTAGGAAAAGTCTTTTTTTGAATTTAGAAATTTATTTATTGAACAATTAAGCTTCTAACAAAATAATATAATATATATATAAATTCTGAAAATTAGATTTACCCCCAAAAGCCCCCCCAAATTACCCACCCTTATCCCCCACACACACTCCTTCCCAATACATCTCTACAAAAGCCTTAGGTTGTATGATATTATCCGGATTTAAAACATAAAAATAGACCTCCCTTCTCAATGGCCAGGGTCTAGCTCCAGCCTCCACAGATGAGTGGAGACATTCAACCTTTGGTTCTCTGGATTATGCTGATTTCACTCAGCACAATTTTTTCCATAGCTATCCATTTACCTTCAAAGGCTGCAATATCATTGTTTCTAATTGCTGAGTAAAACTCCATGGTATATATGTACCACAGTTTTTGGATCCATTCATCCAGTGAGGGACATCTGGGTTGTTTCCATAATTTAGCTATTGTAAACTGAGCTGCTATGAACATTGATTTTGCTGTGTCACGGTAGTGTGCTGATTCTAAATCCCCTGGAAAAATACCCAAGAAAGGAATAGCAAGATCATATGGTGGGCTCATCCCTAGTTTTTTGAGGATTCTCCACACTGCTTTCCAGAGGGGCTGTACCAGTCTACAGTTCCACCAAGAGTGTGCTAGTGTGCCTATCTCTCCACAACCCCTCCAGCATCTATTATAATATTTACACAATACTTGTTTCTTACTATCTGTCTTCTTTTTTCAAGATGTGTGGTAGCACATTTGATGCACCAGTAAAATAGGTATCAGAAAGCATTGCTGAATCTTCAGAAGCAATAGGATCAAAGGAGACTGACTTAATTTTTCAGTTGTTGAAAATGCCTCATCTCCCCAAAGCAGGGGTGCTGAGGCCTTGTAGAGCGCATCTACCCAAGTCGTATTCTTCTCCTTAGTTTGAAGGGCTTTGGTTAAATTTCTATTTCACTTCCAACCATTAATCATATTAGTAAGTTACTGTAGAATTTGCTGCTGAGCCTGCAATAATAAGAGAAGTATGTAGGGAATTGCCTCCTAAATTCCCTAATGGAGAATGTGAAACACCTGATAAAGTTTTATACAATTTTAACATGAATTTTGGAATATGTTGGACCCTGTAACTTTGAAGTTCACATTTTCTATCTAATGATTTTGAACTCCAATTATATGGAATTTAATTAACTTTGGTAAACAACTATGCAATGTTTTAACTTGTCCTTAGTCATAATGTTACGATTAATGTATTGTAGACTACTTCAAGTGTAATATGGTCATTATTTCTTTTCATTTGAAATATGTAAGATGTTTCTAGATATTCCCATGAGTCTCTTAGTGTGCCTTTGCTAGATACTTAATGTGCATATTAAAGTCTGTTCTTCTTCTCATAAGTGGAAAAAAAAAGAGAAAGTTGGAAAAACATGAATCCTGGCTCTACCCAAGAATGTGTGTTTTTATTTTTTTATTTTATCTCCAACAATTACGGGACAAAATCCTTAAATTAGTTCATGTGTTTTCTCATTGACAGCCTTTGTCACATTTAAACATGCTTTTGAAATTATTGCTAACAACATAAAATAAGCATTCGAATATGAAAGACTATTTCTTCTTAATGAAAAAGGAAAGTTTATGTCTCGTATGATTTAAAAAAGAGCAGTATTATCTATTTAATGGCAGACTTTCCCTTTGGTTCTTTCTATCTGACAGCACACCTGTGTACTTACAGTACCTTACTAAAAATATTGACTTATTTTTCTTAACATATGTTATACCATTGTCTGTCATATCCATTCCTTCTAAGAGCAAGTGTTTCATTTGCTCCTGGAGAAAGAGGAGGTAACTTGACCTGCTTTATTTCACCATCTTGACCCCCAGCTGTGCTTTCATTCTGCCCCTTGATCAAGTTAAATGATGGGAAAACATATTTCTTTGAAATTAGGTTTTGGCCCATGGAAGCTCAAGGTGGGATCCAGCCACATGATTGTTACTAGAAAATGGTTATAAAGCTACTTTCTGTTTGATCAAAAAGTTGAGACAGTTATGGAATTCAGTTCAGAAGAATAATCTATTTTTCATAGCTCTCTGCTGAGGAACTTACTAAATTTTAGTCTTCCCTGTACTTTGTAGAGCTGCATAGACTGTGCACCTCAGCTGCACATAGTATGACTATTGGGCTGCCATTCGTTGCTCCATTGATTTGTCCAAAGATGGATTCATTCACTGAACTAATTTTTATTGGACATCTTCTAACTGAGCCACAGGAGCTGGAAAAAGTCCAGAAATGCTATCTTATATGTTGATGGATTATGATAACCTAACTGTAAACCTAGAGGTGGAGATTGATAGTATTAGATGAAATGAGGACTTCTGGACTTACATCCCAGGGCTATTTCCTAAACACATTCAAATGTCTCCCCAGGTACTTGTTACTTACAGCATACAAGGTTCATTGTTTCTAATATTGAGCTGCAAAATGCCAATATGCATAAAATTCACAATTATCTCTAGGAATGAGAACTTTTCATTAAGTGAATATTTTGATTGAAGACTACCAATTTCATGACAGTGTGATGAAAAGCATGAAAATTATCATGTACTATTCATTTATAGATGCAAAACATGAAATATAGTTTTTTTTTTTAAAGAGAGAAGGACAGTGAGAGAGAGAAAGAGAGAATTAATTTTTATTGAGTTTTCCACATGGCTTTCGTTGCTCTAACACTTAGTTGTGTACGTGGGAGCTGGGGTTTGAAACTATGTATTTGGGCATGCCAGGCAAGCACTGTAACCGCAGAGCCACCACTCCAGCCCCTTACATATACTATTGAACTTCAGGAAGTGAAAGTGACCTTTGTAATCTTTTAATCCAGCTCTTCCATTCTCTAATGAAAGAAACGAAAACCCAGAGAGACAAAGGTTGAATGGCCACATCTAGCTATACTGACACTGACTTCTTTTGTAAAACTAATCTCTGTTATTTAATAAGTTTGAGTTTTTGCTGATAGTTTTCCCAGAATCCAGTGGCTCTGAGTGATGATGAACAGTGGGTTAGAAGTAAGGAGGACGTAGACAGAAGGCACTCAAGAGACCTAATTTACTGTCAAGTAGGAACTGATGGAAAAGTAGGAAGCAGCAAAATGCAAGGCAGAAAAAACTTCCAAACACACTCTGAAAACTAGGTAGCATGGCTAACAGATTCATTTCAGGGTGACCATACCTGCTGATTGTCCATGTGTTCTCAGCCAAAGGAGAGACAATGATTTTCCATGAAAACACAGTGATGGTCTGTGGTGTGCCACCACATTTTGCCAACCCATTCATCCTGGACTAGATTTTTTTTCTTTCAAAACATCCCCAAATATCACAGAAAAGAAAGAGAATTTCAAGGGGCATCAGATGATGGAAATACAGATCTCCCACTCGAGCTTCCTATGAATCTTAAACTATTCTTGAAAAGAGAGAGAAAGAAAGAAGTGCATTCATTTCAAAATGATATTTGAATTAAGTGGAATTTTCTTAACAGAAAATTTGGGGAAGAGAGGCATATTGTTGATGATTAGAGTTATTTTGAAGAAAACACAGTCTTTATGTGTGAAACAAAATACAGATGAGTGATGTTCCAAAACAATGACATTAAGAAAAATTTGAAATTGTTTTTACAAAGGGAAGTGTGTATTAAAGACATATTTTAGGGGCTGGAGCGGTGGCTCAGCAGTTGGAGTGCTTGCATGGCATGCACAAGGACCTGGGTTCAAACCCCAGCACCACATACACAAATAATCGTTGAAGAAACAGAGGCCGGATAAAAACATAAATAAAATTGATTCTCTCTTTGTCTCCCTCTCTCTGTTTCTGTCTCTCTCTTTTTAAAAAAACATATTTTAAAAATCATTAGCCAATTTTTTATTAGGTTCATCTCTAAAGTGCAGATGTGTCTCAAATCTCACTCATTCTACTAGCTTTTTTTAGTTTAGTGAGAATAAATTTCAGTTCTCTTCTCAAATACAGATTTTGATGGAGAGGGAGCTTGGGAATCTTTAGGTTCAAAGAGGAAAAAAAATAGCATTAAGCAGAGAGAAAGGTAAAAAATCTGGAAGGCTTTGGGCACTGAAGAAAGTTTCTGGTTTTATAATCTGACTTGTATAAAAGTAGTAACTTCTAGAATCAAGCTCCATTGTCAGGTCACAGGATTTTATGTTCTTAATCAATAATCTTGAAAATTTATTAAGATGCAGTCTCATATTTCTCATTTTCTTTTCAAAATAAAGGAACTTGAATCAAATTGAATAGATATAGAAATACTTCCTTCATCAGTCCTCGCTTAGAATAAACTATCAGAACTTAGATATTTATTACGGTCTTTATTATTATGTAAGAAACAAAGAATGAGTTGAGCCCTGGCTTGAAGAATCAGAGCTAATTACAGCATTTTCCTTTTGTTTTAGGAATATTAAGAAATTAACAAAAGATCATTGTGGTTATAGTGGTTGGTTCTTGAAAATTAAAGATTATGTAGTCAAATTATTAAATTTAAGATTTGTAATAAATTATACCAACTATTTCTACATATATGAATATTTTATTTCTTGTGGGCCAAAGTAAAGAATAATTAAGACATACTATGTGGCAATGACTTAGATTAGGGATTGCAAACTATGGATTCGATCTGGCCTACTGCTTGTTTCTGTAAACAAAGTTTACTGTAACACAGACATACCATTTGTCTGCATGTTATCCGTGGCAACTATTATGCCCCAACAGCAAAGGTGAGTAGTCTGCATAGATACTACATGGCCCACAAAATCTTAAATATTTACTATCTGGCCCTTTAAGGAAAAGCTTGCCTCCCCTGAATTTGGATGATCAAATTAATGATTCTCAGTACACTGTTGTTCGAAAAGTCATGTTGCCCTAAATCTTGGAAGACACTAAAATATCCTTTCTACAAAGATTTAACAAAATTAGGGTTAGCCTGAAAAAGCTATACTGAAATTCTTTAAATATACATTCTAGTTCTATCTGACACTTATTGATTGATTGATTGATTGATGGCGTATGTTTCCTTAGGACTTTGAAATTTTTAAGACATTATTGCAAAAGATTTTTTAAAGAGTTCTGTATACGAGACTAGTGATAAGAAAGCGACATAGGTGCTTTGGATTTCACGCTGTAACTCTCACCCCTCTAGATGCCTTGGGTAGGATTTCCACTAGTCACCCACACACCAGGATATTATCTACAGATCTCGAATCCCAGCCCCATTATTTTGGCCCCCTGGACATGCGGCCACTTTCTGCTGGTAACAGTGCAACATTATCTATACAGAACTTCAACCTTTTGTACCATCCAAGGTGGCTCAAGATCTGCTCCTCATGTGCTGCATCCTTTGCCACAGCACTAACCACCTGACATTTTCTGTCCCCAAGAGCCTTGACTTCTGAAGGACGGGGACCACTCCAATCTCATTTTTCCGCTTGCCAGCCTTTGGTACCATTTGTTATCCAAAACTGAAATATTTATCTAATGTACACTTTTGGAATTTTCCTTCTCTGCCCAAGTTCAATAGATAAAATATCTTTTTTTTGATAAAATATATTTTAAAGTAAGGGTTCTGTTTAATTTACCATCAGATGGGAACAGTTTTGAGAGTGTCAGGGAGTCTCTGAATAGTTTCGCTACAGCATAGACCATAATCATGTCCAGGAAAATCAGGTCACCATATAAAGGTCACCACTATAAAGATTATGGTTACCATAATCTTTATAGATTTAAAAATTACAAAGTTTCCCTAATTGTACCACCTCTCATCACTGAAGAACTTCTTATCATAAGATAGACATGAAAATGACCTTGAAGATGGTAAGGAAATGGCCAGAACAAAAAAATTGGTTTAAAAATGGAAGAATTTCAGATACCTTAGACTGAGCCTCTGTGCTCAGGACAGGAGCAGCTCAAGGACCAAGGTTTTCCATCTACTCTACCTGCCACACTACCTTCCACTCCTCTCTGTCATCAAGAAAGCAGGTGGCTGTCACTAGGGATAATTGCCAATAAAAAAAAGGAGAAAGGAAGAAAGAATAAAAAATAACAGTAGTAATAAAGAGCTGATTTAGAGCTGTATCAGGATTAGAAAGCAATTTCTAGAACATACCATCCTGTTTCATTTTTCTCCCTTTTTAATCACTTTTTTAAAAGCATAGGACATGCATGGATCTTGCAATAAGCTTTACTTATACAGTAAAACTTGAGTACATTTTAAATTATGCAGTTCACTATGTTGAGCCAGTACTTTCCAGTCCACCCAAAGTTTCCAGTAAAGTTCTGTTTGACCTTTGTATAAAGACCACCTTTACTAGGTGACTTATTTTTGCTGCCCTCTTGGGTGGTCGAATGAGGCAGATTTCCCTGTTGAACAACATACAACCTTCTTTTCTGCCAACTGAACATTACACTGGGATGTGGCTTGGAGGAGCAGTTTCTCAATACTATAAACAACTGCTTTCTTGGAACGGCTTCTTGCTGAAGCATAGAGGTTACTCTTGGATTCGCCTTGAGTAGCATATGAATTGGTTAAGGAAGTAAGTGTGGCCGACCCACCAAATTACAGTGGCCGTAATATAATTAAGTTCAGTATCCTCCCTGGAGGCTTTAAGAAGTATTATTATGACACCAAACTTAAAGAAGAGGAATTTTTAAGAGCCAGGAAATTAGTAAGAAGCAGTCCTTGGGGGAAATATTGCAAAAGTTAAAAAAAAAATCAGTAGAAATGCATAAAAGTTGTTCAAAAATAAAAACTGATTCAAAATACAATAGCTTGCTATATGTGATCCTAAGTCAGTATTTCTCAAAATGAATAGGGTGTCTTGGGGTTAAATATGCTACTGGAAATAGAGTAAGGGGGAAATAGAGGATTGAAGATATGTTAGAAATATTGAAAATAAAGTAGAAGTAAAAAATCTTCCCCAAAGAAAATATTGGGCGACATTTAGCTCTCTGCTTATTCAAATGAAATTGTATTTTTTAAAAATTTTTAATGACAACTTAGACTATTAAGTCATAGTTTACTGAAGACTATTAAGAGGTTGCTAAAGACATAGCTGACTCTGCATGGAACAAGGAGGACAAGGAATGAGGATGAAGAGCCACTTACTGGCTCGGCATAAGACCACAGCATTCTTAGCAAACAGTGTGCAGTTTCCAGAGCTTTCTGATAGGACCTCCGTCTGAGCTGACCAATCACAGGAACAGAAAGGTTTTGATAACTGGTACAAAGCAAAAACAACTAAAAGAACGACGTTTAACTCATGTTTTGTTCTAAAGCATCGCTGGTCAAGGTATTACATCTTCTGTCTTTCGAACACAGAGATAAATCCATGACAGATTGACTTAAAATAACTTACCGAGTCTCCAGGGCAAGGGTGATTTATTTTTTGGTAAAATGCCACAGGTTTGTCACTGTGTAATTGCTATATTCAACCAGTCTGCTGCTCGTTGGTTCTAATTTCAGAAGGTAGCAGGTAATCATGGATCTGTCTAGCCTTTGACCATCCATGCAGTGACTCCCCGGGTATCCTAGTAACTGCCCGGAGACTGCTGTGCAACCAACATCGCTTTCACATAAGGAAAGACGCTGTGGTAGGAGAGAAGGACTGCCACTTGATGTAAATAAGAACCCACAGATGGTACTGATCCAATGCATCGGGAGCTGAACGTAGTACTTGGCAAAACCCTCGTTTATACAGCTGTTCCTCTACGTACCTTGGGCGTAGAAGATACATTAGTACGTGAAACTTCAAACTTCATTTCTCAAGTTCAACCATCCTCACGGGAGATATGCCAATCTCCTCCATGTAGGAACCAAGAAAGCTTATCAGATGTGCTTCTAGTTCACTGAGCCTTGCATGGGAAACAAGAGGCTGGCAGCTTCCAATTCTTTGATTCTGTGGGAAGCTGGCCTGGATGAGGTGGGCGCTCTGTGTCTTCACTCCTCACCCAACCAATTGCAACTCTTCCCCCATCCCCACCACAAAGCCATATGCTCTATTTGGTCTAGTGTAGAGGTTAAAAGGGCCTGGTAACTTTTGGGCATCTTTTTTGCTCTTGGCCTATAGACCGGCTCAGCATTATCAAAGCTAAATTTGACACCTTACACTCCTTAACTTGATAGGGATGATGATTCACCTTTGTGAAGTCCCATTGCATTTCAGAGGCTTCAGGAAGTATGCTTCATTTAATCTTTATAATGATCCTATAATCTAAGTACGATTAGTCCCATTTTGTACATAAGGAAACTTGTGTTAGGAAACGTTAAGCAGTCTTCCCAATGAAATGTATTAGCTGGCAGAACCAGGATTAAAATTCATTTCTCTCTGACTCCAACAATCAGGTATGACTCATGCCCACACCATCAAATCTAATTTATGAACACATTTGAAGAAATTTTGCTCCAGAATCAGCATTGATCTCCAAATCTTCTGTGAGCATTACATAATAAACCAACACAAAGTTAGACATGGCTCATGGTCCTGCTCCAGGCATCCTGTTCCCAATCGGGGATCAATCTTGGAACAAATCGGTGCTGAAGCAGAAAAAGAAACTATGCTTAGCACAGCCTTGAGCAGAGTATGAATTGTAAAGGAGCTTAAGCGTGGCTTGCTAGAAGGGCACCAGCCTGGTGTGCTTGACAGGGTGACCTTCTGTAGAATTAATTGGATATTCATTTTTTTTTGAAGTTCCAGGCAGCCTACAGGTGAAATGCATAATTCATAAAAGTCTTGGGGGAAAGGCTCACCTGTACCGAGATAAGGTTTTTCCCATCCTGGGTGAATAAGGAGGCATTGTTTCTGCCCTAGTAAACTGGGAATCTAAATAACAAAACTTATGCAGAAACGTTGCCCTTCTAATGGGCATGTTTGAAGAAACGGAGGCTCTTTTGCCCCTTTCTTTCTCGATTTCATACTCCAAAAGACATGTGTAACAGGGAGCTTGTTAAATGTCACAGAAACCTCCTCAACTGGTAGACATTAGTGAATTCTGCCAGATGAAAGAGTCATAGATCAGGAAAATGAGGAAATGTGCCACCTAAGAGGTTATATGCAAGAATGGGAGGGTTGAGGACAAATTGTCATATATAAAAAATTGCTTAATTCTCTTGTGTCTTGTGCCTAAATCATAACTGACTGTAATCTGGGTCTGAATGAAGGCCATGGGCATTTTACGAGTATAAAGTAACAGATAAATACCTTCCCAAAAGTTTGGGTTGTAAAAAAAAATTTAAGCGGGACAGTGAGAGAAAGAGAAAATTAATTTTATTTAGTTTTTCATCTGGATTTTGTTGCTCTGACACTTAATTGTGTATGTGATGCTGGGAGTTCAAACCCGAGTCCTTGCACATGCCAGGCAAGTGCTGTAACCACTGAGCAACTGCTCCAACCCCACAAAAAAATAAAAATAATATATATATATATATATGTATATTTAAATCTCTTTGTAAATTGCTAGATTAGACCATACAATTGTTTCCGTCCATAGTAATTAAACTACACCTGCACAGAGGTGACTTACAAAGATAATTTGACTTCAGAGAGCTTTTATTAGCATATTTTATTTCACACAGAAGGTGTTCTTTGTAACAAACAGGAAACTTTACTAATATAATCCAAAGTGTGAGCAGTGGAAAGGCACATAGATGATGTCGTACATTATAAATATTTTTTGTACTTGCTAGTTTATTTCTAAGGAAATTATGGGAATGACATCATAATGATGACTGACTTTTATTAGTAGTTTTGCTCTGAAGCTCTAGGCAAGTAGTTATAAAGAAAACAAATTGTCTAGTCGGTCCCTTAATACTTTACTTAACGTTTTCTAGTGACACTAATCGGGGGAAGTGATTCCAGGACTAGGTCTACTATTTTACATTAGCTCTCCTTTCTACATCGATGAAGAAAAAAATAATAATAACAACAGCAACATGGTACCAAAGTGCAAAATTCCTTAAAACTCAGAATGGGAAATAATTACCTTTAATTTTTGTCCAAACTACTATTTGGATTCATGTATAATTGAAAAGCAATTTACACTAATATTTTGTAGATCACTGCTAAATATATCAGAGCAAAGCATTTTATAGCTGTTTATTAAATATTTTAGCAATATGCTTCTTCATTCTACTAATACCAAAGGAAAGTAATTAATATTCTATTTTTACTGCAGTCCTCTTCTAATACCTTTTCTAGATAAATGCTTTTAATAAGTTATTTGATACAATTGTGTTTTAAAAGAGAGCATGAGTAAAGGTGTACATAATATGTAAAATAGAGCTATCGATCTTATAGTCTTTTATTCACACATGCAATGAATATTTGAATGCTTAGAAGCATATGCCACTGGGCTACGTTCATAGAATAAGACAAGTTGGTTTCTACTCAAGATTCCTTCTTTATGGAGGAGGGAAGACTGGCAGGTACAATCAACAAAAAAATGATTAAGAGTGTCCTAGTGCTACATGGAAAGTGCTAGAAAGAAAAGTGAAAGGCATGCTGAACTCCAGAGTCACAGAGGACTTGCAGGATCCCTGGAGCTGGGGCTTAAAAGATGGGTAAGTTCTTCCAAAGAAGCTAGAGGAGAACAGACTTCCAAATAGAGGGAATAACCAAACACGATGGTGTCACAGCATGAAAGCTGAGGGGCATCAAAGCTGACTGTAGCTGGAAAGAGAAGGACTTGATAGTGAACAGCAGAAGTTGAGGCTAGGGCCTTACTCCGAAGGGTCTTAGGTTTCCAGCAAAATTATTTGGGCTTATTTTATAGGTGATGAGGGTCAACGTTTTGTTATTATTTTAAGGAGGTAAAGGAAAATAATTGCATTTATTTTCTTTACAAATCTGTACAAAGGATGGAGCAGTGTCTTATTAGGCATGATCCAAGAGAAATAAAAAATACTTTTATGACCAAGGAAGAAAAGTCACCCACCTTCTACCCATCCGTAACTTTATTTTTAAACCTTCATTCAGATTTATATCAGGAAATAATGTGTTTCAAAGAAAGCCTAGCTTTATCTGTGTTTTAACCAGCTGTACAGCAATGGATGCCAACATCACTCCGGTGTCAATAAGGGCAGTTCTATCTCAGGCTACTTTCCTGCTTGTCCCCTGTTCTGCAATGATGGGTGGTATTATTCAAAATAATATTTTGCTGAATATTTGAGGGTCCCCCAGACATTCTTGCAAGTACCTGTGGTAATCTATCTTTTATCACAGCAAAGGAAAGAACAGTTTTCCAATAGAAAATAATAATTTCCTTTATCATTTTTTGCAGTGACATAATGTGGGTCTCTGCATAATGTGGGTCTAATATTAATGACATAGTCTGTCACCTGGAAATGTAAGGAAAAAATTCTTAAATTGTTTTCTATCAAGCATATTAATTTTGTTAGGTGATTTTTCATGTCCTGAATCCCTGATTCTTGCTATCCAGGTTTATGAGAACAACAGAAAAGACACTATATTTTACTATATTTTGTATCTGCATATATTTAAGAATTATTAGCACCAGGCAGTTTGTTTATATTGCTGATGTTTGTGTCTATAATTAGGCAAATTAATTCTTGCTTCTGGAATTTTGCTTGTTTAACCATTCAATGATTCTTACCTACATAGTTTTTGCTAATATGCTTCTGTTTATATTTTCTTTCATATATTCACACATAATATAAAAATACAGCAATAAATATCTTTGTTCATTTATATAATCAAGTCTGTGAAAACAAATTTCATATATAAGAAGAAAGATACCTTTTTTAATTAGTTCAAATAATTCCATCCATCCAGTAAAATAAGGAGATGCCACATACATGAAGACCAAGTGTCCTCAGCAATGTCCCTTCCAATGCCCTCATCCTAAAGTCACTCAATCATACAGTCCCATCAAATGAAGGAAAATATAAACATTTTATTCAATTATAGTTTCCCACTAAAGCATAAAAATGTGGGAGGAAACATTTTCCTTAGATGAATAATTGAATTATCATTTCCGATCTTACACATTTCAGAGGTGCCATCTTGGTTTGGGGCCATAGCTCTGGTGGAATAATTTAGTGAATGAATAACTGACCATTCCTCCCTGAGGATAATCATAAACTCTCAATCCTGTATCGTTAAGGATAGCTCTCCTGTGGCCTATTGTCATGGAAATGAACAGCAAACCCATCCCACACTCAGAGGAAGAAAAGAGGTGATCAGTGAGCAATAACTGTGAGCCAACAGAGTGCTTGTGACTGTAAATTTTACTTTCTGTATTTTTCACATTTAAAAAGCACCTTGTGAAGTACAAATTTTAAGCCTCTATAACAGAGGTAGAAAAAAAAAACCTGAGGGTCAGGGGTGTTAAATTGTTCCCCCAAAGTCATAAAGCAAAGATTCCAACTCCATAATCAGGTGATAGAACCCATATTCTTTCCACTGAATTTACTTGTGTCCTCAGATACATAAAGTTCTCCACAATCAGAGAGCAAGAGTAAGAAAGTGTCCCTTTGCTGTTGTTGGTGAATCTTCCCTTACATTCCTCTGTTCCTAGAGACTCACACTCCGTCTCTGAAAGGGCCTCCCTGGGAAGAGAAAGTGCTGGTCTTTCTCTTCCCTAACTCCTTTTCATCCTCGAAGTCTCAAACTTGAACATCCATCTTCAGGGAGGCCTTCGCTGACCCTCCTAGATTAAATTAAATGCCCCCAATATTCTTTCCAATAACACCTATTCTTTTCTTTTACAGTCCTGTCTGAAGTTAAATTATGTACTTTTTTGTAGCTGTATTTCCCCAAAGTCCCTTTCCCCAACTACAACGTGATAGCCCAGGGCCTGGTATCTGGTGACAATGGCTCTCTTGTACTGAGCACCAACCATCTCTCCGTGAACTAACCACAACAACTTATGAAGTAGGAAAGTGACAACTAAAAGTGAGGCACAGAGATATTAATTTTCCCAAAGTCAAAAGCTCACAAGTGCGGGAAGCCAAATGGCAAAACTTAGCTAAAACCCCCAAGTTCACGCTCTTCAGTACCATGCTCTGAATGGGTAGGAATTTGATACCCAATGACAGGGAAGCAACTGTATTTGTCCCCTGATGACTGAGTGAAGAGATGGAACCTGAGAGCAAGCCCTGTGCATTTTGCAAGAATAAACACCAATAGCCTAGTGAGTGTGGAAGACGTGGGTGCTGGCAGTTCAGAAAGTGGAATGGAGATAAGTACTTCATTTGTCCCATGATTTAGAACTGGAATTTGTCTCTGGATGGTGACTCTGAGAATTAGGATGAGAAGAATTAATTTGCCATCAGTTTTTCCCAAATCACTACAAGTGATTATGAATATACTAGAAAACGCTGGCCTGTCCTCTGCTATTCGACTCTTCCCTCAGCCAACAAAGAACATAGTCTCATGCAACTTGAACATCAGAGGTTCCTTTAAATTCAGCCTTTTAGTCCAAAATCCTGTCATCCCTAGATAGTTAAAGTAAAATCTCTTTCATAACAAGAGTTACAGGGAACAGGGATTCTTTCCGTTGAAAACTGTCTGACGGACAAAACTTTTAGGAAAAAGGTGAACAGTTGGATAACATTCTTAAAATACATCCTCCCCTTCTTAGGGAAGTTATGTGGACTCCTAAGATATTTTTCTTTCAGTCCTTTACAAATCCTGTTCTGATTTTATAATCACTTTCCTATTTTTCTGCTGGAATTTATCCAGATTTTTCAGCTACCTATATATAACATATCCTTCCTACATTATTCTATCTTAATGGAACAGCATCATACTTTTCCTGATGATAAAAAACAGGAAATGGAAAATGTTTATATTTTAAATCATTGCATAGTTATTATTAAAAATACATTTATTCATAAATATATAATTGTTTTTATTTGGAATTAGTATAATTTGTAAGCTATCAAAAAATCAACCAGAGTTGCTTAATTTAGATAACCGAGACATAGCAAATGTTTGTTTTCTAAATATTGATTTGTAATTAGTGATGTTTTGGAATAAGAGTGATTTCTTAATGTAAAAATGAATGATTATACTTTAGTCTTTTGGTGTTGCTGTGTTGCTAGAATTGTGTATTTCATCATCTTATGAAATATTGCTTAATGAAAATATCAAAGAGTCAAAGAATTTGATTTTGCTACTTTGGTAAATTGCAAGTTTAATTGACATATAAATCATGTTAATACAAACTTTACTCAGAAAATAATTTTAAAAGTACCATAATTTTAAGTGACCTTGAAGTTCCAGAAATCTATTGCATAACTTTTCAAGAGAAGTCACATGAAGGAAACCTCATATTTCCTTAAATTTATTAGTGCTCCTTGGTGGTCTAAACTGCTGGAATTTTTTTTTCAAGGTTCCATTTCAAAGCAATAATCTTACTTAATTGCTTAATGTTTGCTCTCATATAAGTCAATTTGAGTTCTTATTTAGAGTAACAATAGGAAATAATGGCTAAGAATAGTGAAGCAGGACTAGGAAACTCAAGTATACAGTGTTATATTTCTATATAATGATGTGAAGATAATGCTTTTAGCTGCATGACCACCATATTAGCCACACATCATAAAAAAAAACTTCACAAAAGCAAGAGGTCAAATTCATTAAAATCAATTTTATACCCTTTGCTATATTGCAACATTCATTTCTAATATTGAATTTTTTTGTTTTATTGAAAGGGCCCTGAATCTCCCATTTTCAGATTGGGGGCGGTGGTTTCCCAAACTACAAAGGTACAAATCAAACACAACCACAAAAAGAAACATACTTTCTATTCCCGAGTTTAATGTTTAAAACAAAATAGTTAGAACTTATGCTTCAGGGCTTTAACTTCAATATGGTAAATGAGCTGAGGTTTGATTCATCGGTAGAGCTTTTGCCTAGCATGTGCAAAGCTCTGGGTTCAATCCCCAACACCACACACACGCACGCACGCACACACACACACACACACACACAAATGCATATTATAAAGCTAAAAGGGCAAATAAAATCATTAAACCCATTTTATTTCATTAGTTTTCAATGTGAAAATTTTAATATTCCAAATAATTCCATAAAATTAACTGTGTAGTCTTTGGAAAAGCATTATTAATAAAGTATGGACAACTCTTTGTCTTTATTACAGACCAAGTCATTCTAAGAAAGACATTTCCAAGTTTTGAGGTAATAGAAAGACATGTAGTCCTTACTCATGAAGTAAAATAAATTCTAATGGGGTCTGAAGAAGTTGATGTGTTTTCTAAATTGCGTTTCTTGTCTCCAAGGAATCATTTACTTTCCTTAAAAGATTTGCCCATTAGTTGTCAATTGAACAATTTTTTTTAACTACTTACACTTGATGAATGGTTCTAAGAAGAAGAATCTTTTTTTAAAATAGATAAGTGTTTTATTTATTTATTTTTATGATTCTTTTTCATATATATGTAACATTAGCATGTACCATGATATACCTATCAAAACATGGAACATCGTTTTTACAAATTCAGTACTCTTTATTTCCACTACCCCTCTCTTCCTCCCCTGCTCTGTTCTTTTTAGTTATACATGACAACAGTATATACAATAACATAACTATAAACTCTTTACGATGTAGAAGGAAAGATTAATTGCTCCAATCATATCAAATGTTTCCTTTATTCTCTAACATTAACTATTCTTTGGGGATATGTACTATTATTTATGGATGTGCAGACTCTTTGAAGAGTCTCATATTCTTCCTTGTTATATAATAGAATATCTGAATGAATCTAAATTCAATATCTTTTTTATTTTTCTAAATGTGTTAAATTAGTTAATATTGCTTTAAAGTAGTTTTACTTGCCATTATCAAAAATGCACATTTTTTCATAAATCCTGGAAGAGCATTTTATGTAGAATTTGTTTTGGGTGTGGAGGAAATATGATTTGCCATCAGTATTGCGGTGAATTTGTTGCTCCCACCCTTTGTCTTTGTTTACTAAATAAATTGCTTTATGTTCAAGTTTAGAATATATTATTAGAGTCTATTTTTAAAGTAAAGCTCTAAAAAAAATCTATAGTCCTACAATGACCCAGTATGTATGTTTCAACCCTAGAATAATAAGTTAGGCTTCTTTAAGACATGAAAATCATTAATAAACTATTGGTAATGCACACCACTTAATCTCCTGAGAAGACATACACAGATCTTTATCAAAAGTATGTGGTGAGCCTCATGCTAAATACAAGTAGAAATATGCCTTTCCATGCCTACAATTTTCTGAAGTCCAAAAGTTCTTTGGATGGCAGGGAGCAAGAAAATACTTCCTCTACATAGTGTGAATGCATTTCTTGACAGATCAAAATGTAGGGCTCCACATTCTTTACTTCAAAACTACATTCCCTTCTTCAACATCTTATTTTATTGGACAGTTGGATATAAGATGGCCCTTACCTCTCTGTGTACCATAATAGCTCAGTCTTTAATTCAAATAGCATTTTGGAGTTCATAAAGTACCTTTCCATTACCTTCCTGGACTATTCCAGCAATGCTAGGAGACAGCACCAAGACATTTCCCAAAAAGTTTTCCTTTGCATCTCTCTCCTGTTTAGTAACCAAGGAAATTCCATGAAAGGATCTCTGAGTGTTTGGCCTGAATTGGGGGAGAGGGGTGCACTACTTTATATGCATCTAAAAATCCAATAAGAACTGCCTTTTCCTTCAGGTTTGAAATTGTTTATTTAATTATTTTAAACCTGTGCAGAAAGATTTGTGAAACATGGAAAGAATAAAATTTTGAAACAGGAGAAACAAAGAAAGACCACAGTAATCAAACTTGTATTTGAGAGAGTATTTACACCACAGAAATTTACACAGGTCAGGTCTTTTGTTGTTTCTCAGATACTCCAGTTACCAGCACAACACTACCTGAATATCTAAATTGACCTTTGCCTTAAAATAACTGATATATATGCTTCATTAGATTCCATGTAAGTTAAAATAACTGAGTCTTTTTAGTTGAAATAACAACTAAAATCAGTTATCAGTTGAAGTAACTAAATTGTAAGCTTCATTTTTAAACAATTTTTATTAAGGAGTTGAGTTATTGCACAATCATAAATGCATATAAAGTAACAATATGATTGGCACCTGTTTTTAAACCAGAATTACCCCCACATCGCCCACACCCCACTTTCTCGATTCTTCTATATTTTGCCCCTACAAGCGATATAAATGCTTAGATTGTGAATTTTCCAGAATTAAATGATTTCATAAGTATTACCTGGACTCTCAGGAGGTAAAGAGAGTGCTACATTGTTGATTGACTCCCTAGATCCCTCCCATCCTCCCCCCTTCTCCCTCCCCCCTAGGCAGGCCTAGGCTGCCCCCATATCTATGGTTGCCCTAGATTATGTGTTGCTTTGCTTCTGTGTAAGCTTCATTTTTTTTCCTCTTGTGGAACTTCAGAAACTTAAGACTGTTTCACAAATTGCCTCAGTTCGTTATCATGAATGCTGATGAAGGAACACCGTCCATTCTTCATGTTCAGTTCTTCACCTGAGAAATACTTGGTGGAGCATCACAACATAATGGCATATGGTGTCTGTCCTCGAATCACAAACAGTCCTTCTTTGCTACTTCTAGTTGTGCATTTTGTGAAGTCCCTTGATCCCTCTGTACTTCTGTTTCCTCACCAGAAAACAAGGATAATAATAAAATAGTATTTAATTCAAGTTGTTAGAAACTTTAAACTAACACTTGAAAATTACTTAGTACAAGTCTCTGGCACATAGTAAGTGCTCAATAAATGCTACCATTTATGACAAGGCTTGAGCTGTAGGTAAGGTGCTATGAAAGACACCACCCAGAACTTTTCAGTTTAGTGAAGAATTATTCTAGTCCTAATTTACTTATCAGGCAATTTGTTGTGTCTAACAATGTAGTTACCAGCTATTTCATCCTTTTATAGTTCAGCATAGAAATAATTTATTATTATTATTATTATTACTTTGGTCCTGGTGATGGAAACCAGGATCATGTATATGCTAGGCACAGGCTCTACCACTGAGCTACACCCTAGCCCAGAAATGTGTACTTTTTAAAATCTAAGGTCCAGCAAGTATCAAACCTGTAAGTTGTAATAGAAGAGTTTGGTGAAGTTACAAAACTTTTTAAATTGTCATTTTATTTATTTTCTACTCCCATGAAGATTCTTGTACTTTTGTTAAACTTTAATTTATTTCCATTTGGCTTAAAGGCACAAAATAAAAATCTTAGCTTTCTCTAAACATCACCAACATTCTGCAAATTTTTCTTCTTCATAAAAAGTGCTTTATCTAAGAGTTTGTTTTAGAGAAGAGTTTATGCTTTTGTAGGCTTTCAATTTTATTTCTCTATTATTTCAAATAGATAATTCACACAGTTTAATTTTATTGAAGCATTTTATTCTTTAGAGAAGATGTTTTAGCAAACGGAACTTTGGAATACCACATAATATCACAGATATTAACAACATGGGACACAGTTGAGCCAGATGGTCCCTCGTGTTCAAAACATCCCCCTAGGCCTGGAGTGGTGGCTCAGTGGTTACAGCGCTTGCCTGGCATGTGCAAGTACATGGGTTCAAACCCTAGCACCCACGTACACAGCTAAGTGTCAGAACAACGAAAGCCATGTGAAAAACCCAATAAAAATTGATTCTCTTTCTCTCTAACTCACTGTCCTTCTCTCTTAAAAAAAAAAAAATCCTCCTAACATTATGTTGGATTCTTGGGCACAAATATTAAAGGTTCCAGAGCTGTTGTTCCAGACTGTTGCCTGGGCAAGTAGAAAGCACAGGTCAATCCAGAATCTAATATATCATATGAAATATCATATTTCATATAGGTAAAAAAACCTAGGGAGGAAATAGAAACATGAACACAATAATGTTAATTTTGTTTGGCAAGTATACATTTTATGTAACATAAATCTTGTGCATAGGTACAGATGGTATTGTGACAATAGTAATTTTAATTGTGTAACTGAGAATTAGATACGTATTCCCCCATGGACTGGAGATATGAAAATAACATTAGTATATGAATAAGAAGGAACTGTGAAGCTGGAATTTCTAGAAAATAACCACTTCTGATGTCCTCACGTTGAATAGGCCACAGCTGAAAGATAATGTGGCTTATCATTTTCTTTATGTGTGAAAGGAGTAATGGAGAGAATTCCAAAGGAAAGGCGTTGCAATCTGCAGGCTCCTAGTCTCCATGTGGAACAATCTGTGTCTCCACTTGTGCCTTTCTAGTCTAGCTTTGTGATTGGTACTTTCAGAAGACCTGATATGCAATCCCAGACAGAGTAGACATGGACCATTGCTACATACCAGAATTATATACCCCACGTGACGCTTCTGACCGCTCCGAACCTCCATGGCTTCTTCCAGCAGCTCTACAACTGCAGGACTTGTTCTGGCAAGTGTGATAGGGGTGGCCTTGTGTCCCACCAACGTTTGACAACTGCACACACTTTCTTGGAGAACTTGAATAGTGGGTAAATAGGATTAGTCTGCAGAAGCAAATGGACTCTTAGCAGCCTTTCAGTTGGAGTAAATTAAAGACTTGCCCAACAGAAAAGCTAAATGTGGAAAAGTGGAAGAAAAAAAATTTTTTAAGAGAGAGGGACAGTGAGAGAGACAGAGAAAGAGAGAAACAACTTTATTTAGATTTTCACATGGCCTTCGTTGCTCCAACACTTAGTTGTGTGTGTGGTGCTGGGATTTGAACCCGGGTCCTCGGGCTTGTCAGGCAAACTGAGCCACCACTCCAGCCCCAAGTGGAGGGAATTTAAAAAAAAAAAAAAGGAAGCATAAGTCCTAGAAGTGATAAGTTCCCAGGATACTGTTGTGGCTGGTTTCATCCTCAGAGAACAGTGAAAATTAGAAAAGTCAAGAGAGTAAAAAACAAAAATGACACAAGATATCATAGTGTTTCCCAAAAATGAATGTAGAAAATACAGGGCTACAGTAAGATTTGCATGAGTGGAAGACTTCCAAAATGTCCCAAGTGTCCTTTGTCTTCTTTGGCTTAAGTTAAGTTCTTCTCCCTGGAAAGGATGGGTCAAGAAACCTCTCAGGTTCTTGTTTTTAAGAGAGATGGACAATGAGAGATAGAAAGAGAGAATCAATTTTATTTAGTTTTTCATGTGGCTTTCGTTGCTCTGAGACTTTGTTGTGTACGTGGTGCTGGGGTTCAAACCCGCATCCTCACGCATGCCAGGCAAGTGCTGTAACCACTGAGCCACCGCTCCAGCCCCCCTCTCAGCTTCTATCCAGGGTGCTTTCTGACAGCAAATGACAAGGTTTGTTTGTTTATTTATCTGTTTATTTTGTTTTCTCCCACACCAGTTAGGTGTCTAGCAGTTCAATTCCATTCTCACACTATCTGGATTTAGCCCAGATCAAAAAGATTAAGGGTTCAGTTCTTCAAGACTGTCCCCATTTTTGGAGGCCAGCCATAAATGGCATGCAGAGACTGACCACATTCCTGCCCAAATGACTATAACTTTGGTGTACCGTGACCCCTGCTTGAGGCTCCATCATTCATTCAGAGCACAGGAAAGCACTTTACTGGCTATCGTCGGTGATAGCGAAGACAACTCAGGAAGAGCCAAGTGAAAGAAATGCAGAGAGCAAGATGCTAGGGTGACAGTGCCACATGGGTTTCCTGTGCCCTCTCTGGGTGCATTACCTTCTCTCAACACCATTTTTTAGTACTTTGCTGTTGTTGCTCTTGTTGGGCTTTTTTGTTTTTTTATTTTGTTTTGGTTTTGGAAGGAAGAGTTCATTAGGCATATCTGATTGGTTAAGTTACTGGCCATTGGTGCTTGAACTCAATCTCCATCTACCCACCCAGGGAGAGAGAATTTTTCAATTCCCTAATCACATGGGTCATTCCTCTGGCTACCAGGTGCCACCCGGAAGCTGTCCAGGAGCCCACCAACAGTTAACTTATTAGCATCAACTCAGGTGCATTAAAAGGAGCTCCTTAGGAATACAAAAAAAAAAAAGATATTCCTATCACTCAGGAAATTCTTAGAATTCTAGGAGCTCTGTGCCAGGTCAGAGATCGATATATTTTATATTATTCCACAGAACCATATAATGCATTCACTCCCAAGGTTCTTTGAAGATTGACTCTTCCAAGATCAAGTTAGGTTTTTGAACTATTGAAAAACCAATGTTTTTAAGCCTTTTTTCAGGAGTGATAAGAAATCAGTACCCTACAGTGTGTCTCAAAAAATGAGCAAAGGAAAAGAACATAGGAGTACGAGCTTAGAATGGAAAGATTGTTCATCAAGGCAGTAGAAGTGGTTTTTCCACATTTAATATCTTGCCTGTCTCTTGAATGCCCTTGCAATTAGCATGTGAGTTTTGCCCTTGATTGAGTTCAAGAATACTAGTGTCACTTGCCCGCATTTTATCAAATTATCTCTTCCCCCTTTTCATTCTGGAGGGTACTTTTAGTGCATTTTGAAGAGTGCTGAATATGCTTTCAATTCTTTTAGCTCAGAGGAAGGGCTTGTAATGACAGAGCTTTCCTTAGGTTTCTCTACCTCCTGGTGACCTTGCAGAGGAGTTTCGCCAGCCTCCTCTTTCAGGTACTCACAGGAGGCCATGGCCAAGAAGACTCAGGTTATAAATGCTTAGGATCCTTTTTAAAAAACAGATTAAATATCCATGTGGTAGGCAGAAAAATGTTCCTCCCCACAAGATGTCCTTGTCCTACACCCTAGAACCAATAAGTATGTTATCATAGATGGCAAAGGGGAATTAAGGTTGCAGTGGAATTAGATTGCTTAACAGCACATAGGGAAATTATTTCGGTGGGTTTAGTGTAACCACAATTCTTGAAAGAAAGGCAGAGGAGGTCAGAGTGATTTGACATGAGAAAGACTCTGGGTTCAAAGATGGAGGGAACTTTTTTCTAACCAAGGAAGAGGTAGCATCTATAAAGTGGAAAAGAAAAGGTTCATGCTTGGAGCCTGCAGAAAGGAACTCAGCTCTGCTAACGTTTATTTTAGCCTGTGAGACCCATATTGAACTCATCTAACCTACGGTCTAAGATAACAAGTCTGTGTTGTTTCAAGTCACAAAGTTTGTGGTACTTTTTTGCAAGCAGCAAAAAACAAAGTAAAAAAACAAAAAAACCTAATCCAATATGATATTCTCAGATAAACCTGTTTTCTCATTTCTGAAAACTAGAAGGTTCCAAGCTCAAAGAAAGCAAAAGATTTACACTAGGAGGGGTGAATGTTAGTGCCCAAGTCATCTTTTTCGTTTCCTAGTGTACCAGCAAAGCATAGGTATGTAATTAATGTTGAAACTTGCCTTCCAGTAAAAGCATATATTTTAGAGATAATTAAAAATACTACAAATACTACCACTCTGTTCTTTTGCTAATTCTTAGAAATTCCTTCAGTATTAAGAGACCAACAATTTTACTGAAGATCACCAGGTGCACCTGTGTGCTTGTGAAAGTAAATTAGAAGATGGTCTTACCATTTCTAGAAACGCTGCCGAATTCTTCATGTGATTTAGCTTTCATGAATTGAACTTTCATGTAACCAACCTTTTACTTTTCTTTACAAAGTTTTACAGTAGAGAAAACTCACGTACTAATATACAAATTAATCTTTGGTCAAAAGTTGCCCAGAAAGACTGGATTGGTGGCTCAGCAGTTATGGCACTCTCCTGGCATGCACAAGGACATGGATACAATCCCCAGCACCACGTACACAACAAAGTCTCGAAGCAATGAAAGCCACATGAAAAACTAAATAACATTGATTCTCTCTTTCTTTCTCTCTCTGTCTCTATCCCATTCTCTTTAAAAAAAAAAAAGTTGCCTAGAATATCTATTTTCTTTAATACTTGCTCTTTGACCAGCACATTTCTAATAATATAGCATTGTTTAATCTCTCAAATCAGCAGCATGAGGAAGTACGGTGGGAACACAACACCTGAACACATTGCCTTGCCATCTGCTCCATTTATAAGCTTGAGGGCAGAGATTTATTCTAATTGGTTGTCTTATCATTAGTGCCAAGCAATGCCTAACACCTAGTAGGTATTCAGTAAATATTTGCTGAATAAATGTTAAATAACAAAAATTTTGACAAGGCAGTAATAAGTAATTTATTGGTCATTACACTGCCTTATTTGCATGGTGTTTTGTTGCTTTCTCAATACCATAAGGCCAATTAGTAGAGAATGAGGCTGGGGCCAAGGAGGCTTCAGTTATAAACGCTTGGCATCCTTTTTAAAAGACAGAGTGAAATAACCACAGGCTAGCAGAATAATAACCCTCCTGAAAAGATATTCTTGTCCTAATCCCTAGAACCTGCAAATATCTCGCCCTAGATGGCAAAGGGAATTAAGGTTCCGGTAGAATTAAGACTGAACTTGAAACCCGTCAGTCATTTCCCAAAAGGTCACTAAGGAAAACTGCACAGATGAGTAATGGTGCTTCAGCTTCCATGCAGGGCCACCCATCCTGAAACACGCAAGTCAGCTTTCCCTGAAACAGATTAAGGCTTATGTCAGAGAAACCAGAATCAGAATAAATGAACTCTTAACTGTATTGAAAGTATGAAGGGACTGTTTCTTTAAAAAATAATATCACAATTAAAGACTGAAGCCCCACAATTTCCCTTAAAAAAGAATAAAAACAATATTCTCTGTTGTAATCATTTTATGATGGTTTCTCTTTTTCAAACAGATATTTCATATTATTCAAAGAGGAGTGATATTAGTTGATTGGTTTGAAGTTTGATCTTCTTCACCAGGGAAGAGTTGATCTCATGGATCTGGTCTTGGATTATATTGAAGTCATCAATCCTCTTTGCTTTGGGGGTTTGTCTGTTTGCTGTGGACCCCATAAAGTTGCTCTTAAGAGCCAGTTGGTAACTAGAACAACAGAGCTAACTACTTACTAAGAGGGCCTCAGGAGCGTTTATGATTTACTCTGAAACACACATCAATCTCAAGGTTCCAAGCGCATTGGGATATGTTTTCTAAATCATTCCACAACTCTGTCCAGAGCTGATGGAGGACTGGGAGAGCTGAGCAGTGGAGAAAGTCATGGTGCCCTGTGATGCCTGGGTCAGGTTCCAGCCATGTGCTTAAAACATCATTTGCAGATTACTCATGTTGATTGACTTCCAATTTGGTTCCAGTAGTGGTGTCTGTACATTCCTAGAAATACAACATTCATTCAAAATGTTCTATGTTATAAAAAAGTCCAAAGGACAGTGTGAATATTTAGAAAAATCACTACTTTTCACATGTGTAAAAGGATAAATATTTTGGAAACTGGTTAAGGAATCCTCAAAAGTATAACATTAAAAATCAATGTTTTATTTTTTTTCCCCAAAAGGTGTGGCTCCAAGACTACAAATCTTCTATTTGCCATTCTATTAGTAACGTATTTTTCTCCCTTTGTAGCCAGATTGTCTCAACTAATCATTAGAAGCTCATTGTCCCCGGATGCTCCCCAGAATCAGTTCATTAATTTGGCATTTCTGAATGGAGTGCATGATTTTGATTCCATGAACTTTGAGCCCTAAAGCTACCCATCATCAGGGGAAAGGATGGGAAGGAGTTAAGAGTCCGTGACACTGGCACAAGGGCTTGGCTCATTCTTTCTGTGTAGTCTTTAAAGCTATTATTAGATTTTGAAACAACAAAGAGAGGAAGCCTTTGGGATTGGGGATCAGACCATCTGAATGAGACCATGCACATAATCAGCTGTGGGAGAGGGGACTAAAATACTAGAAGGGAAGAACAGGAGCAGGAGGTCCTGTCTGCAGGCCAGTTTTGGCTGCAGGTGCCAGCGTTCAAATTCTCTGGCTGGGATGATGTTCTGGTGAAGACGTAAATTAAAGCAACTTTGGAGGGCCTGGGGGCCTGAAATATCTGGGGGTGTCACTAATGATGTAGCCTCTAACTGACCTCAGTAAAAAGTAACTCTCAATGTCCAGTCAACCTATTTCTCCTTATAAGACCTTGAAAAATGATCCAGGTTTGCATTTAAGAGTTACATCATGATTTGTCAGTAATATGTTTTAATCAAACAGAGAACTCAACTCTGAAAGCTAATCCATGTAGAAGGTGAGCCTATCACTACTTTAATCTCCTGTTATACAACTTTAAGAGCTGGTTTTTGAGAGACTCTGGGATATTTACATAATGTATTAATTTTGTCATCAATATGGTCAGGAAGGTATTTCTTTGAAATGACTTAAATGTAGTCAAGTTTCTGAACCAATCAGAATACTAATTTACACCTGGAATATGAGATCACATATAATAACAGTGAGATCATACATAATAACTAATCCAATGCTAATCCTATCACCTGAAGAATTCAGAATTACTGACTTTTTTTTTTTTTTAACTTGCCTGTTTGATTTATTTCTCTGTCCTTCACATGTCTCATTCTGTTCCCCAGCTTGGCACTTTTACAATGTCAGTGACGCCCCCCAAATTCATTCAAGTGATCGATGTCTCTCTGAAGTGAACAATGGTCTACCATCACTTGTAGATGTGTTTAAAATCTAATTTCCATCTGTTTTCTTGCAGTGCAATGGTTATACATTCCTAATTCTTGAAAAGCAACCAGCACCATTTTAAAACCATGTCACTATCCAGATTAAATTGTCTTTCTGATGATTCGATTAAAACTACAAAGAACTACTTGAGACTAAAGCTTCTTATAATGAACACAAATGTTAGTGAGGCAGGCATGCAGCACTTAACCTGCGCTCCCAGAGTTGGAGAGAAGTATATTCAGGAGAGGAATTAATCACAAACTAAATCCCAGTCTGGGCCTCCTTATGCGATTCATCCAGAAGGTTTAAATATGTGGGGGCTTTTTTCCCAATCAAATCATAGCTAGCCATCCCAGCTTCCACGGTCTCCTAAAAAAGTCAGGAGACACTTATTAACAAAGATATAAAAAAGAAAACCAGCAACATTAAGCCAATATTAAAATCACCATCACTAGAAAATCCAAAACATAAGGACTCATTCTTAAAGCATTAGAGTCTTATCCTAGCGATTACAGTTAAAGGTAAGCATGCCACGAAGTCAGAACATTTGACTTTGTTAACGCTTGAATCATGATTTCGTAGTTCTTGGATATTTTGCAACCACTTTATTATTTATACCCTCTCAAAGTTTGGATGCGTAACTTGGAGTACTGCACCGTAGCTTTCTGCCTAAGAAGCTGTGAGGTTTAAGGGAATAAATAAAGTTGGAACATTCAATTTCTGTAACATATTTTTCACCACTGTGGATAACTCCTCAGACCGCAGAGAAAATGTTCACCAGTTTACCGGAATATGACATTTAAATCTCTGTTCTAGATCATTTTAGATGCTTTGATTTCACTATAGAAATTCCTAGACTGCTTGTGGGATAAAACAAATGCTTTGCCCATATTGAATTTCAACAAGCTAAATTAGCAGAAAATAAAGATAAAATGCCTTTCTATTTAAGAACATGATGATGTTTTAATTGTCATAGCATTTGGCATGTCTAATGTATACAACCCTTGACATTCCTATAATAACAAAAGAAAGTTGTTTGGGATTGTTCTTTTATTTCCTAGAGTCCGCTTTCCTCTCTACTATTTCTCCCATCCCTACCCCAGCTCTGGCCTTCAGCTCTCCTCCCACTTCTTCATCCGTCTAAAGAAAACCCTATTCATGAAGAGATGCATGTAAAAATCCCTCATTGCTACATAGATAGGCTGAGGCTGTGGCTGCCTGTCACCTGTGTTTGATGAGCAGACCACCATCGTTGTGACAACTGATATAGATGCCTCGGGGTGAAACAGGGGTTTACATATTACACAAGCAATTTAACTGTTTTCTAAACATATTGCCAAGACAGTGGGAGCTGGCAGCCCACACTATGTTTTAGGTTTAGGAGACTGGATTAGAAGTGACTGTTGATTACGGATCTTTGTATTTGTCTTCTATGAACTACAAGCAACCTAGTAACCCAGAAAAGAATTCTTCGCAGCACTTAAACTTGTCTTCCTGGCTCCCTGAGATTGCATACACAAATCATTTGATAAAAGTGGTATAAGACTCTTGCGCATAGATAACTGCACAAGACAATTGTCTTGTTCTAACCCTTAAAGAGTACCATGCAGTGAAATGTTTTATAAGCCTTTTTTGTGTGCGGTAAGGCAAGGAGGAAAAGAAAAGAGGTTGGGCAAAGATTATCCAGGAGGAAGAAAGAGACTCTTTTGGGGTTCCAGTTGAAACACAATAAAGAACATAATTAACTTCACAATTCTTTGTGTTTTTCATTTGACTGCAGGGAGGAGATGAAAGAGGACTGCTAAGCCTTGCATTCCATCCCAATTACAAGAAAAATGGAAAGCTGTATGTGTCTTATACCACCAACCAAGAACGGTGGGCGATGGGGCCTCACGACCACATTCTTAGAGTTGTGGAATACACAGTGTCCAGGTATTGCGAAAATCCATCAAAGCATACAAATTTTGTGATCCTATTTTCTCATCATACCTTCATAAGCTTTTTTGTTTAGACATTTCAAATAATTAGTCAAAAGGTGGCAGTCATTAAAGAATAATCTCCACCTTGCTTAAAACCCTACGTGTGTGTATAAGAGAAATTGAGAAAAATGATAACTGGCATTCTCCTTGATTATCTTTTAATGTAAACACAACTTCTAAAACTTAGCAATGAATGTCATTTCAGTGTTTTTATTAGTTCGCGTCACGTCTGTGTTTCCTTATTTATGTGCCAGCTGTTTGCATCCCTATTTGTATACTAATTATATTTTAGTAATGCGCTCACCTTCAGTCTTTAACCATCACGGTGTTTTCCCTCCTCACAATGTAGGAAAAACCCCCATCAAGTTGACCTGAGGACAGCCAGAGTGTTTCTGGAGGTGGCGGAGCTGCACAGAAAGCATCTGGGAGGACAACTGCTCTTTGGTCCTGACGGCTTTTTGTACATCATCCTGGGGGATGGGATGATCACACTGGACGACATGGAAGAAATGGATGGGTTAAGGTAAAAGACACAAGGAACAGGTGCCTCTCAGTGTTACGATGTTCTCAGACCCAGTGAGTTAAAGAAACGTCTTTGCATCACATCACCTTGCCTCCCTCTGTAACTTTCATTGCTAATGTCTGCATTTGTAAAATGCAGAGGAATTCGATACTACGCTGATGTAATATCACATAGTTCTGAGCTGTGGGGGCTGCTCCTACAACACCCTGCACTGAGAAATGAGTGGTACCCCGCTTATGGTCAGCTCCTCTGCACACCCATGCAGTCCTTGGTCGCCTTCAAGCTGTGTCTTGGGGTAGTGCCTTCTCTGGACCCAAACTGCCCCTGATTTCATTTCCCATCATAGGGTAATTGGAACTTTAATAATGTTGTCTCGAATAAGGGGCTGATTCTTTTATTCATAGATCAACGTCTCTGCATGTAGTTTAGGTGAACGGAAAGCACTTATGCCATCCTCCAATTTCTCAGTGATTTCACAGGCTCGGTGCTACGGCTGGACGTGGACACAGATGCGTGCAGCGTGCCTTATTCCATTCCCAGGAGCAACCCGCACTTCAACAGCACCAACCAGCCCCCAGAAGTGTTTGCACACGGGCTGCACGATCCCGGCAGGTGAGAACTAAAGCCTGTCTCTGCCGCTGCTTTAACGCAGGGCTGGAATTTGGCCACCGGGAAAAGACCAAAAGACAGAGGCTGTCAGCTTACAGACAGCGGAGGGTGGTGCCCATGTTATGCCTCTGAAATCTTACCAGGTCATTATCCATCAGAGCAAGCCTTCAGCCCTCTTTGTTCTATTAATGTGTGAAGTGGATTGAGAAAGCAGAGGAGACAAGGAAAAGGGGGGATTCATAGAGACGATCTGTCTCAAATTTGGGAGAATTACCATTAGATCAACATTGTTGAACTAGTAGGCTTCAACCAGGACAATTCTGAGAGTAATTAACCTTTGGATTTAAAACCCCCTAGATTTTATTTTCCTTATTATCTTAGTCTGGGGCTGCTATAACAGAATGGCCCTTTTCCCTCCCATTCTTCCTCCCATCTCCCCTTCTCTCAAGCCTTCCTTGAGCTCTTCCACTCACCTCTTAAAGGTCCCACTGCTCAACATCCTTGGTTGCTCTGCGGATTAAGTTTCCAACACATGAACTGTTCAGGACACATTTAAACCGTAGCTCTTCCATATAGAATGGGGATGGTAACAACTACATTGTAAAGATGCTGTCTTTATTAAATAATCTATAGGTGAAGCGCAAAGTATGGTATCTGACTCTTGGTAGTTCTTCTCACCGTGATTTTCCTTAATACAGGATGAGCAGTGTTAATTTGCAAGGAGTTGAGCTAAACTATAACTTTTTTTTAGCTTGAAAAAAATCGCAGATGCTAAAGGAACTCATATTGGCTGTTTTCTGCACTATAGTGAATCATAAAAGAAAGGAAAACTAAATATGTGGAGTGAGAAATTTTAGGTATACTTAAAAATACTATTAAATATCATATAGAAATTCTGTGATGAAAGCCCCACCCAGTCTGTAGTCTATTATTCTTACTAAGGGGTATCTGGCCACATTCATTCATTTACTAGCTGAGTTATTATTGCTGTTTAATGTTTATTGAGTGTTCATTATGTGCAAGGTGAATATTTCTCAAATTTTTTTATTTTTCTAATCCCTTCTGCCCTTCATCTCCCCTCCATCAAAGCCCAAGTCTACAGTTCATTTCCTTTTTGGCATCTCAGCAGATCTTAAAATCTGTTCGACAGGGAATACTTAAGGTGGGTTCAGGATGTGGAGGAAACTGTCACATTCCATTCCTATGGCTCAGAACTCACAGATACCACCACCAAAGCAGCACTTTGAAGTCGAGCAGCCTGAGTCACCACAAGCCCACTGGAGCTTTCTTGCAACCTTCCCGGGGGTCCTGAATCTCAGTACAAAAACATGGATGAGGTGACTTATAGATCATGCATGTGGCAAGATGCCTGTGCTAGGGAGGCCTGCCTACTCCAGCAGCAGGGGACTGAAGAAAAGGTCACTGTTTATGTTCCACCTCCCTCCAAGAGGATTTTAGGCTGAAAAAGCTTTCATAAAGCATAAAAGAAGTATGGCAGACGGCTAACCTAACAAAACTGCAAATTGAATGACTTTCAGAGCATTAGGGGGATGGCTCTCTAGGATATTTGGAGGTGTAGGGAGGGGGAGAGGGGAGGATATATGAAGAACTCATAGGAGTCTGGAGATTGGGAAG
>PVKS010007399.1:0-73214 GCA_004027875.1 Aplodontia rufa
ATCATAGCCAAATATGATGTCATGAAATCTACCTCCTATATTTTCTCCTGAGAGTTTTATAGTTTGAGTTCCTCAACATTTAATTTTTTTGTTCTATATATTTTTGTATATGATGTAAGATAAAATTCCAGGTTTATTATTTTGCATGAAGGTATCCTGTTTTCCTAGTACTATTTGTTAAAAAGATGTCCCTTGCAAGTCCCGTTTTTAAGACGGGTTTAAAACTCATACTATGTGAATATTTACCCAGAAAAGCCATACAGATATGGGGCAGCAGAGTTGGAGCTGCACAAGACCCTCACTTCTGAAATACCCTGTAAAGTCCTGCAAAGTTTTGCCCTGCTCTCCTTTCAGACTTGCTAGAAAGGGAGTAGGAGAACTAGGAAAATTTTTTTCACATCAAAATATTTTTACTTACATAAGAGTTACAAGGAGTACGAAGAGTTCCCACACATTTTCTATGTCTATTTCCCTGTGTTAACAACTCATATAACTATTGAAACTAAAAAAAATAACATCAATACAATACTACTATTGATTTTATTTGGATTCCACTAGCCATTCCTTTGATGCCCTTTTTCTGTTCCAGCATCCAATCTGGGATACAACATTGCATTTAGTTTTTGTGTTTCCGGAATCTCCTCTAATCTTCAGTTCTTCCTCAGTCTTTCTTATCTTCTATGACCTTGACTCCTTTGAAGGGTACTGGCTTTTGCGTACTGTCCCTCAGTTTGGTTTTGTCTGATGTTCTCTCATGATTACACAGCAGCTGTGGATTCTTCCCAAGAATACACATGGATGAGGTGCCTTCCATTGTATCATAGTTCACATTACATCAACATGACATCCCTGAAATCTGTTTTTGAATCCAATCACGTCAGGGTTTCTAAAATTGTTGTCCTGGAGATGCTACCAGACTTCTTTTTCAACATCATTCCTAAATCATTCGTTTGCATAAAAATCTAAAATGGCCTTTGATTATTTATTGGGTGAAGTTCAAGTTTCCCAACTGGAAACTTTTAAATGATTCGCTCTATTTAGTCAACTCTACTTTCTACTGTTCCTCACACAATGAGCCCTCTTTCCTTCCCTCCATACCACTGCTCACAGCCACCTGAGGCCAAAGCCTGGGCTCCCTTTGTGCACTAGATCTCCTGAATTTATTTCTTCTACTTCACTAAAATTTTGTGTTCTTTGATCAACATGTCTCCAATCCCTCCATCCCTATCCCTTGGCAACCATCATTTTATTTGTGTTTCTTTTGTTCACATTCCACAAATAAGTGAGATCACATGGTACTTGTCTTTCTGTGCCTGGATTATTTAAATTAACATAATGTGCACCTCTGGTTCTTCAACATTGTCAAAAATGACAAGATTTCCTTTTTTTGTAAGGTTCAAACATGTTCCATTGTGTGTTTCATTTGTTGATGAATGCCTAGGTTAATTCCATATCTTGATTATTAAATGTTATAAATAATGCTGCAATATCATTCCCTTTTTATAGGAGTAAAGCCAAGGTTCAACATGTTAAATTAGTTGCCCCAGGTTCTACAGATGGACAGCTTTTAAATATATATATTTGCAATTCTATTTTATAAAATTGTGCTGTGTCCACTCAAAATATTTAGATCCTGTCATCTGCATCACTGATACCCAACATGCAGCTCTTCATCTGGGTTTTTTGAAGTGGCTACAGAAACTCAGGGTTCCTTCTTGCAGCTTTGTCATAGTCTCTTTGCGGCCATAGATGACTGTTATATATTAACCTCTTAAATAATCCTCAAGTAATAAAGTGGTTTGAGCCCCAGCCAATCCAGGGCTCAGTGAATGTACATGTTCAGGGGCTGGAGAATGTTCAGGGCACCAGAAGACAGGCCTCTTGCCCAGTCACTGACTTATCCCACAGCTCAGAATTCCCTCTACAGCATCCTGGGGCCAACAGAGGCTCCATGTTCAACTTCCTAGCATAACAACCCACTCAGCTGTCAACACTCAACAGCAGTTGCAGCAGCAGAATCTTCTCCCTGCTGCCCATCAGGCCCTGCCCAGTAGATGGAGTTCTACCTTCTGTAAGCTTCCATCAGGAGTGACATGAGTCCAGTCTCTCTCCTTCCATGTGGGATCTGTGATGCTTTTGCCACAGGCAGCAGAACCTGGGACTTTTCTGGGACAGAATCTTCTCCCTCTTTAGGCAAACAAGTTTAAAATATATCTTTTGCCTTCTAATCCCCTTTCTGCATTGTAAAGCTCAGATTGCTGAACTCTAAGCTCAAAAAAGTGAAATAAATCATTCAGTTGTAGCTCACCAAAAGGTCCAGAAAATAAAAGAATGATATACTAGAAAATGAGGAAAATTCTTAATCCATTTTATATCTGAGGAACAACATGAGATATATACATATATGTGTATATATATATGTACGGATATATATATATATATAATTTGTATCAGGGATTCAACCCAAGGGTGCTTAACCACTGAGCTACATGCCCAGTCCTTTTCCTTTTTATATTTGTTTTTATTTTGAGACAGGGTCTCGATAAATTGCTTAGGCCCTTGCTAAGTTTTTGAGGCTGGCTTTGAATTTGCAATCCTTCTGCCTCAGCTTCCTGAGTCACTGGGATTGTAGAAGTGTGTCAGTGAGAGCTACTGTTTCTTCAAGGAAAAATCTGGAAACCTTGTCATCTGGTTAGTAAGGAATAACCTAAGAATCACTTTTGCCCAGAAGTTTCTATTGTCTTTTAATTCTAGGTATTTGTTTTCTCATTCTTCAGAGAACCTTCTTTTCTAAAATTTTAATTTATTTATATATTTTTGGTGTAATTTCAGAGAAGTTTCAGAGAAACTTCTTAGATCTGTACTTTATTCCCCTATGAAATCCTCAGTGTGCTGTAATGAAATTAATTTTCTTCCAAATTCTTTTAACATATTTGGTATCTGTTTTTCAAGTATGCCATCACTCATGCTTCAGAATTAGGGCATACAGACTTGATTACAAACAGACTTGTTAGTATGATTGAGAAACAAAGTTATGATTAGTGTTTTGCCTAAAGTATGTTCACAGTTCATATTGTATTTGATTTGAGGAAAAAGAATTGGGATGTTCAGTTTTATGGTCTATTGGAATTTGAATTTCCCCCCAAAGTCATGTGTTAAGGACTTAGTCTCCAGCCTATGGACTACTGGGAGTTGGTAGAACCTTTAAGAGGTAGGTCCAGTGGTTAGGTCATTGAGGGTGTGCTCTTGAAGGGGATATTGGGCACCCTGGCCCTCCCTCTCTCTGCTTCCTGGCTGTGGTGAAGTGAGTTGCTTTGTTTTACCATGTGCTCCTTACTATGAAGCTCTCCCAAAAGCAACAGAACCAAATCACCACGGACTGCAACCTCTGGTACCATGAGCCAAAATACGTCTTTCCTCCTTATAAGCTGATCATCTCAGGCATTTTGGCACAGTGTTGGAAAGCTAACATGACCACTTACTTGTTCCATTTATTTAACAAGTTACTTATTGAGCACTTATACATGCCAGACATTCTTTAAGGCTCTGGTCTAAAATAGGTAGCAAGACAGACTTGCTCTCATTGCTCTTACTGTTCACAGGAGACCACACTGTATCCAATCAACAAGATTACCCCCAGTACCTTAGAATGAGACCTTATTTGGAAATAGGGCCTGAACAGAGGTAATCAAGCTAAAATGAGTTCCTTAGGTTGAACCTAATCTAAAATGACTATTATCCTTAGAAGGTGAAAAGTTGGATACAGACACATGTGCTTCAGAAGGAAGACACCATAAGGTCACACAAGGAAAATGCCAAGTGAACATGAAGGCAGACATGGGGTTGGGGAGCCTCTGTAGGCCAAGGAATACCAAGGGTTTTCAGCAGACCACAGAAACTAGGAGAGAATAACAGAGCAGATTCTCCTTAATGTTTTCAGAAGGAGCCAACCTTTCTAATGCCTTGATCTTGGCCTTCTAACCCTCAACAACTGTGAGTCAGTAAATTTCTGTTGTACAGGTGGTTTGTACTATTTTGTTATAGCAGCTCCAGCAAACTAATACCTGAAGGCAGATGAAACTATGTGATGTGACATATGGCCATGTGTGTGAGGCTGCATGGGTGGGCCATGCCATACAGGGTCTTGTGGACCAACGTTAGAAGCTGAGACTTGCCCTGTGTCAAAGAAGTGAAGGCAGTAGAGAGGCAGGGCACAAAAGCATGACAGCCAGCAGATAGCACAGAGGCCTTTATTTACATTATTTTAAACCATAGAGGAGGACTTTTTTTTCTCTCTTTCCAACAGTTCAGAGATGGAACAAAGCCTGAGTCCTTGACAACAGAGGAAAGATAAAGAGCTGTCATTGGGCAGCTTCTCTCAGGTCTGTGTTGTTCTGGATGCATCCTGGGCCATGCTAAAAAGCCATGTGGATAGAAGGCCACTGGTAGGGATTCTCGATTTATATACTTGATGATTTTTAGCCAGAGTGTCTGTGAATGAAATTATGAAAATTATATGACTTAAACTGTTTTTTAAACCAATAGTTCTCTTCCCCTGCAGAAGAGTTTTAAGTGAAACAAGAAAAGTTATGTTAATGCTGATAAGACACACCAGCAGGAAGTGATAAGAAGCTTGGACTGGAGGCCAGGGTGTTTAAACCTCCCAAAGGCAAAATCTAGACCTTTTTTTTTGTACCAGGGATTGAACCCAGGTGCACTTTGCATTTAACCACTGAGTTAAATCTCTAGACCTTTTTATTTATTTATTTATTTTTGAGACAGAGTCTTGCTAAGTTGCTTAGGGTTTTGCTAAGTTGCTGAGGCTGGTCCCCAACTCACAATCCTCCTGCATCAGTCTCTCAAGCGGCTGGGATTACAGGCACATGCCATGGCACCCCACCAAAATCTAGACTCTTAAAAGGAATAGGGAATATAGACAGGCCCTTTCTTTAGTGATATTCTCATTTTTCAATTTTTGAATGTTGTTGGGTTTTTTTGCCAATTTTATTTTCTAAATTTGGGGACTTTTATTAAATGCATTTTAAATTTCAAAAGATGACTGTATAACACTATTAAGTCATGAAATATGGGCCAGCAAATAAATGGTTATATGGAAACAGATCCTCTGGGATTTTCCCATTCTTTTAAATGAGAGGAGATCATTCTGTTGGTAGCTAAAAACAGTTACCTTTTGAAACTGAGAGGATTAGGTGAAATATTCAAATATATTCAGAATTGATATTTACATTGATATTATACTAGTAGCCTTCTTCTGGGAGTTGTCCTTGGTAAAGTTACATTTGCTTCCCTTTCCTTTGCCCAACATTCTCAAATTTGAAGAAAATCTTCATCTACATCATTAAGATATTAACTGCTAAATAATCTTTCTATAGATTCACAGAACCCCAGAACATCTTATGACCTTCAGATATTAGAATGTGTGTAATGAACGTCCCTGTTCCTTACTTTTATGCATCATCTTACACAAAGCATGTAAATTGTTATAATATTTCACTTGCAGACAGTAATGTGCTTGTAACTAGCTCCAGGAGGTCAAGGTTGATTGAAATGTACAGGCCAGAGTATGGAGGAAAGAAGACACACCCACCAGCACAAAGCCTTCCTGCCTCTTGTCCCTCATTCCTCCTGCTCCTGAGTATGAAAGTCCCTGTGCCCCTCAGTTCTTGAAGACAGAGCTTTGAGGAAAATATCCCTTCATTTTCTCAGGATGCAAGTGCTTAAATAAAAATGATTTTCTTTCCACCAACTCTGGTCTTAGAAGTATTAGCTTTTGAGCACCAAGCAACTAGACTTGGGTTCAGTAACAGTGTGGCATTGTTTTAAAACTTAAATTGTGGGGAAAGCAAGTAATCTTTATATTAATTTTGTTATTAAAAGGATTAGCATGAGGTATTAACTTTAGAATAAATCAATGCATTTTGTTGTAGAAACACTGACATACCTACCATAACTAGATTGGAAATTTCAATATGAAATCATTCCTTTACATGACAAACCTCTTCAATTCATCCATTGAAATAGCTCAGGAACAATGTGACTCCTTGACACAACTCAATGTTCAGATTTGTGGTAATACTATTTTCCACTAAAAAAGCCAGGAATATTTGGGAGAAAATGGCTATTTTTGTATTGAGGCTATATTCCATCACGATAACATACAAGAATGTAGGCAAGTCCCTGACCTAATTCACTGCTGGCAGATAAAGTGTTTTGTATTAAAACAATCAACAAGTGGTCTTCCAGTTACAGTCATGAGAAATTCCTACCATAACCAATCTCCTCGCCTGTGATAGTTCCAACACTTGGAGGGCACATTGTGGTCATGATTAAATACACAGTTTTATTCTAGCTTCCTTTTCAGAAAAACCTTGATCTATCAAGGGTACGAGGTTAATATACAATTCCATACACCAACAATGAACAAGTAAAATTTGAAATTAAAAGCAGTACTTTTTATATTAGAACTTCCCCAAAATGAAATACTTTGGTATAATCCTACAAAATATGCATGAGACTTATGTGCATGAGAGTTTTGTAGTTTAAAACCTATAGAAGAAGGGCTGGAGCTCTGGCTCAGTGGTTATGGCGCTTGAATGGCATGTATAAGGCTGTGGGTTCAAACCCTAGCACCACATACACAATGAAGTGGTGGAGCAACGAAAGCCACTTGAAAAACTAAATAAAATTGACTCTCTCTCTTCTCTCTGCCCCTTTCTCTGTTTATAACAACAACAACAACAACAACAAAACTATGAAAGAAATCAGAGGGAGACTAGAGGCACTCAGTACTCGCTTCTCTGCAAGTTAGAATCAGAACGACAGGAATATAGTTTCTTGTTGAGGTAGGTGACTGGAAAGTGCTGGAAGGCAATAGTTGGGAAACAGAGACTTGGAGATACCTTAAGATTTTTGGATAATGGAAGAGTAGGAGAAATGGAGTGCTCCAGCCCTGACCACAGAGCAGTCAGTGGGTGAGGTGCTTGTATCACAGAAGAGATGTCTCCAGAGAAGGATCCAAGGAATTCCCAGAAGAGAGGGGGATCTCTCCTCAGGACCAGTGGGGTTCTTGGCATACATGACATGATAGAAAAGAATTTCAGCACAAGCCAAAGGTATAGAGAGAGTTTTATTCAGGAAGGTAGATATACATTCAAGGGAGAATGCAGGCTATCTCAAAAGCGAGAAGCCCCGTTTTGGGCTAGGGTCCAGGATTTAAAGAAGGGCTGTACAAAGAATCAGACTGGAGGTAGAACCAGGGTGGAACAGCACAATTTTGAGCAATAGAGCTTCATGTTTCCCTCATATCACAGGGGGCCTAAGCCAAGGGCGTGTTCCTGAAGATAGCTTTTCCTTCTGCATCTCAATGACTTATGGGCGTTTCCTTTAAGAATCAGGAATTCTCTCTATCCCAAATCCCTATCTCAGCTGAGGATCGAGGTGAGGGAGGGAGAGCCCCAACGAGATCCACTTCAGGATTTGGCATCCTACAAAGTGAGAAGTGCTGACATTTGCTTAGTGGACTGGTTCTGGAGAGGTTCTCTGCACATCTTGGTGTTTTAACGTGGAGACATCCTGAGAAGGGCCTTATTGAATGAGCTTACTACTTACTCTATGCGTCAAAGTGCTGAGACCCCAAAGACCAGGGGCCTGGGCTCTGAGGAGCCCGCTTCTGGGACCCCTGACACAATACAATTGTACTGGTTTAGCAGGTGGCTGTCTGGAGGGTCAATTTTCCCTAGGGGAGAGACTGAGGTAGCCCACTGAGAATTCTATAAGGTAGGAAGCCAGATGTAGAGGGGCATGAAAAGAATTTCCCTTTAAAATCAGTTGTTTGGGGTGCAGCTGACAAACCTGGAGGGGGTAAACCGTTATGTGAGTTTTGTGGAAGCCAAGTCTGGTAGCACCCCTGACAACCAGTGCAATCCTTTTGTGACTTTGTTGCCACTTTGTGCCCACAGGAGTGGTTGGGGATACAATGCAGAGCCAGCATTAGCTACAAACTTGGAATGCACATCCCCCAAATCTCCAAAAATTTGTAGGGAGTTCTGAATCTTGCACTAGCTCACTGACAGCTGCAGCACAAGTGTTTACCCAGCCCTGGAAGTGGGCAGTCCTAAAAACTCCAGAGAGAATCTTTGCCACACCAATTCAGCATTCTGTACTAGATTGTTGACACATTCAAACTCTGGCATTTTCCCTGCCCTAGGAGGGCACAGTCCGAGAAGTTCCAGAGAGAATATGTTCCCAGGGAGCTCTGATTTTTGCACTTTCTTGTTCCAGTGAGTAACAGCTGAGAGGAATTCCAGCTGACTTCAACCACAAATCACTCCCAATCCTCTCTAGGCAAGCACCACAAAGGATAAGAGGGGAGTGAATAAAACCCAGGCTTTGCTCTGTCCACAGGATCACAGCCCAAGACAGAGGGAAGCTTTGATTAGCATAGGTTGCCCGTATCCACTATTGTCTCCTGTCCCTTCATTCAAGTACCCAGGACAGGAGGAATTTTTATTTTTTATTAATATTTTTTCTTGTTTTAATGTTGTTTATTGCTTGTTTTTTTCCCTTTTCCTCTCCCTTTAAGTTTAATATTTTTCTTCCTTTCTCCACTTTTTAAATTTTCAACCGTTTTGCTTTTTCCTTTTTTAAATTTTTAATTATTTCTCTTTTTTCCCTTAAAATTTTATTTATATCACCTTTTTAACTTTTAATTTTATCCCATACTATTTCCCCTTATCTTTTTGGTAGTTATGATGTTACTGTTTTTTATTTTATTTTCCCCCTTTTCTTTGCAGGTGTTAGGGATTAAGCCTGGGACTTTGTGCTCAGTGGGCAGGTGCTTTGCTGTTAAACTATCCTCTCACCCCAACTGAAATGAATTGCATCTTGTTTAGTGCTACTAAAACCTTGGCAGATATTTCAACTTACAGAAGACTGGAAACAAAAGCCATGTCTGCCAACCTATCCCCAAACAGGTATGGCTAGGGGAGATTTGATAGCCTGTTCCTGGACATTCATCACCAGAGAGAAATAACACAAATATTGTGTGCATCCATGAAGGTCCTCAACACTGGTCCCTCCCACACCCTATCAGACTGCACACAGATGATAAAACTGGAAGTGAGTGTCACAGAGGGAAATCTGTGATCCTGGTCTCTGAATCTCCCTATGAAACACCAGCACCTGCACCAATGCCTGGAAAGAAGATAAAAGTTTCATGTCCTTTACAATGATCAAAACAGACAGTACTAGAATTACTTTTAATTAACAGAACCAATTATCAATGGTACCTAAAAATCCCCCATCACCTGACAGAGGTGTCCACTCCATTGCAGGAGTATCCACAGAGGGTGTGCCCCTCTTACTCTGCTGTCTACACCATACTTGCCTGAACGGGCTCCCAATTTTGTGAGACTTACCGAGAAAGTGGTAATATCAGGCTCTGACATGGTACACATTGTGTTTAAAAACCCACTAATGTTAAAGAAGGCACAAGGAGACAATGTTACAAAGTCCATTTGGAATTAAACTGAATACTAAACAACAAATTGATACCCCAAGACACATTGTCAGGTGAATACTGCTTGCTAAGAAGGCCCTCATGTAAAAGTGGAAGAGATACTCATTCACAAATCTCAACACAGAAGCAGAAATATATGAAAAAACAGGGCAATATGACACCTTCTAAAGTTCATAACTTCACAGTAATAGACTCCAAAGATATCAAAGTAGACAAAATGCTGGATAAAGAAGTAAAGAAAATGAGTTTAAATGCTCATTGAAATCCAACAGAATACAAATAAAGGTTGGATGGATTAAGAAAGATAATCCAAGACATGAATAAGCATTTGAATAAAGATAGAGATTTTGAAAAAGAACCAAAGGGAAATTTTGGAAATAAAAAGTTCAATAAATTGGGTCAGAACTCAGTTGAAAGCTTCAAAACAAGATGATATCAAGCAGAAGAAAGAATATTAGAGTCTGAAAACAACTCTGACAAAACATTACATTCAGAAAGCCATTTAAAAAATGAAAGATGAAGAGAACATCCAAGATCCCTGGGATACCATTAAAAGACCAAACTTCTATATATTCAGCATACTGGAGGGAGAATAGTTACATACTGAGGGCGTAGATAATCTACTCAGTGAAATAATATCAGACAATCTTCCAAATTTTGGGAAAGACATGGACATCCAAGAACAGGAGGCATTTAGTACCCCAAGTAGACATGACCAGAAAAGAAACTCTCCATAGCTCTCTGTAGTCAAGTTTCCAAAATATAGAACCAATAAAGAAGTGCAGCATCGCATTTATAGGCAAACCCATCAGAATACAGCAGGTTTCTTTTCAGACTCTCTAATGGCTAGGAGGACATGGAACAATATGTTTCAAGTACTGAATAAAAAATACCTACCAACTGAGATTATTATAGCCAGCAAGGACATCTTTCAGAATGAAAGGTAAATAAAGAGCTGCCCAGATAAGCATAAATTAAGGGAATTCATGACCACTAGACCAGAATTACAAACCCAAAAGAGAGAGGGGGAAAAACCTATAATCATGAGGGTATGGGAAAGAATAAATCACAGTAGAAGACTAGACATGAAAATGAGAAATAAGAAAGACTCAAACATTATCAATATAGTAAGGCATCAAATGTCTCAAGCAGAATCAAAGGGGAAAAATGAACAATGAATATTTGACATAACTGGAAAAAAATCAACCAAATGATGGGAACAACTATACGCCCTTTGATAATAAACTTGAATATAAATAGTTTAGTTGCACAAGGATGCGGGTTTGAACCCCAGCACCATGTACACAACAAAATGTCAGAGCAACAAAAGCCTCATGAAAAACTAAATAAAATCGATTCTCTTTTTCTCTTTCTCACTGTCCCTCTCTCTCTTAAAAAAGAGTGTGTGTGTAGGGGGCTAGAGCAGTGGTTCAGTGGTTACAGTGCTTGCCTAGCGTGCACAAGGACCCAGGTTCGAACCTAAGCACCACATACATGTCTGGGTGTTGGAGCAACTACGACCAGATGAAAGACTAAATAAAGTTGATTCTTTCTCTCTTTCTCACTGTAGCCTCTCTCTCTTAAAAAAAAAAAAAAACAACAGAAGAAGAAGACACAGATTGGCTGAATGAATTAAAAAACAAGACCCAGGAATATGCTACCTATAAGAAATTCACCTCATCTATGAAGACATACACAAGCTGAAAGGCAAAGGATAGAAAATGACATACCAAGCAAATGGAATCCATAAGCAAGCAGGAGTAATCATATTCATATCTTATTAAAAAAAGACTTTCAGAAAAAATCAGAAGAGACAAATTAATCAAGGGAACAATTCATCAAAAAGATATAACAATTATAAATACGTACTCACTGAATGCTGGAGTTCCCAATTTTATAAAACAAATGCTACTAAATGTAAAGGGAGAGATGGGTCCCAAAAGAATAATAGTGGGTCTTTCAATACCCCACTCTCACCCCTAATTACATCTTCAAGACACAAAGTCAGTAAAGAATCATCAGACTTAAACTATACTATAGATCAAACAGACTTATCAGATATCTATCTGTAGAGTATTCCTTCCAATGGTGCAGAATATATATTCTATTCATCAGCATCCAGAACTTTTTCCACAATAGACAATATAAGCAAGTCTTTAAGTATGTAAAAAATTGAAATATTTTTTGGATCTCTTCAGGTCACAATGGAATGAATCTAGAAATCAACAGCAACAGAAACTATATAAATTATATGAACACATGGAGATTGAACAATACACTTTTGAACAAACAGTAGATCATTGGGGAAATCTGGAAGAAAATTAAAAAGTTCCTAGAGTCAAATGAAAATGGAAGCACAATATGCCAAAAAATGTGTGGCATATTGTAAAAGTAGTACTAAAAGGTAAATTTCTAGCAATAAATGCTTATATAAAACAAAGCAATAGCAATAACAAAACCCCAGAAAGATATTAAATAAATAACCTAATGATGCATCTTTTATTTTAGAAAAGCAAGATAGTTGGGCATAGTGGCACACACCTATCATCCCAGCAGCTTGGGAGACTGAAGCAGAAGGATGGCAAATTCAAAGCCAGCCCCAACAACCTAACGATGCCCTATGCAACTTATTGAACGTCTGTCTCAAAATAAAAAAAATAAAAAAAGACTGGGAATGTTGCTCAGTGGTTAAGCACTCCTGGGTCAAAGAAAAGCAATATAAACCAAACTCCAAATCAGTAGAAAAAGAAAATAATAAAGATTAGAGCAGAATAAATGATGTAGATAATTAAAAAGCAATATAAAGGATCAATAAAACAGAATTGACTTTTTAAAAAATAAAATTGACAAATGTTTAGCTAAACTAACCAAAAGAAAACCCAAATGAACATAATTAGAGATGAAAAAGGACACATTACAACAGATACCACTGAAATTCAAAGAATCACTAGAGAATATTCTGAAAACTGCAGCTCAATAAATTGGAAAATTTAGAAGAAATGGACAAATTTCTGGATACATAGGCCCTCCAAAACTGAACCAAGAGGATATAAAAAACCTAAGTCAATTAATAATATTCATCGAGATGAAAGCAATAACAAATGTTTCCCAAAAAAGAATAGCTTTGGACTTGATGGACTCACTGCTAATTTTTATCAGACGTTTAAAGAATGCTCCTCAATTATTTTATAAAATATAAAGGGAAGGAACTCTCCCAAATTCATCATAGCCAGTATTACTCTGCTAGCAAAACCTGATACGGAAACAACAACAAAGACAACATTGTAGACCAATATCTCCGATGAACACAGATGAAACTATCTTGAGTAAAATACTGCAAATATAAATTAATAGCATATAAAAAAGATGAAGTTGGTGTTATTCCAGGGATGCAAGAATAGTTCAATGTACATGAATCAATAAATATAATACAATACATAAGTAGAATCAAGGATTTAAAAACTCACATGAGGGGCTGGAGCGGTGGCTCAGCGGTTTCGGTGCTTGCCTGGCAAGCCTGAGGACCAGGGTTCAAACCCCAGCACCACGTACACAACTAAGTGTTAGAGCAACTAAGGCCATGTGAAAAACTAAATAAAGTTGTTTCTCTCTTTCTCTGTCTCTCTCACTGTCCCTCTATCTTTAAAAAAAAAAAAGTTTAAAAAAAAAACTCACATGAGATCTCAATAGGTACAGAAAAAGCCTTTGATAAAATTCAGACTTGCTTATTGACCAAAGTCACGAATAAATTAGGTACAGAACAATCTTGCCAACTGGACATGGTGACACATGCCTGTAATCCCAGTAACTCAGGAGGCTGAGGCAGGAGGCTCACAAATTTAAAGCCATCCTCAGCAACTTAGCAAGGCCCTGAGCAACTTAGAGAGATCCTGTCTCAGAATAAAAAAGAACAAGGGCTGGGGATGTGGCTCAGTGGTTAAGCTACCCTGGGTCCCTGCCTCAATACATATGATAAACCTATCGCTAACACCGTACAGAATGGGGAAAAACTAAAATAAAAAAGTGTCCACACTCTCACCACTCTTATTCAGCATAGTGCTGGAAGCTTTAGCCAGAGAAATCAAACAAGAGCAAGAAATAAAAGTGGTGAAAATAGAAAAAGAAGAAGTAAAAGTATCCCATTTGCAGATGTTATGATTTTATTCCTAGAAAATCCCAAAGAGTCCATCAAATGTATCTCAAAAATCTTCAACAAATCTAGCAAAGTAGCAGGATACAAAATCAATATGCAGAAATAGAGCTTTCCTGTACACCAATAATGAACCTACTGAGAAAGAAATCAGAAAAAAAAATACAATCCCATTTACAACAACCTTTAAAAAAAAATCTTAGGGCTGGAGCTGTGGCTCAGTGGTTACAGTGCTTGCCTGGCATGCCCAAGTACAGGGGTTTAAACTCCAGCACCCACATACAAAACTGAATGTCAGAGCAATGAAAACCACGAGAAAAACTCTTGATTCTTTCTCTCTCTCTCTCTATATATATATATATATATATATATATATACATATATGTATATATATATATATAAATACCTTAGGATAAAAGCCAGCTAAGGTGGCAAAAGATTTATATAATGAAAATTATATAATACAGAAGAAAGAAATTGAAGAAGATACTAGAAAAAATAATTCTCACATTCATGGATTGGGAAAATTAATATTGTTAAAATGGCCCTACCATCCAAAGTGATGTACAGATTCAATGCACTCCCCCTTAAAATGTCAAAGACTTTCTTCACAGAACTGAAAAGCTCAATTCTAAAATGCACATGAAAGCACAATAGACCCTGAATAGACAAAGCAATCCTGAGTGAAAAGAGCAATGCTGGAGGCATCACGACACCTGACTACATCAAAACCCGCTACAGACTCAGAGTAACCAAAAGAGCAAGACTGACACAGAACAAGCATTCGGCTAATGGTCATGAAATAAATCCACACATCTACAGCCAACTGATTCTGCACAAAGGTGCTAAAAACATAAATTGGAACAAGGACAGCCTCCTCAACAAACGGTGCTGGGGAAAATGGGACACCCACATGTAGAAGACTGAAAGTAGACCTCTTGCTCTCATCCAGTACAAAAATCAACTCAAAATGGACCAAAGTCCTTCATGTAAGACCTGAAACATTGAAACTACTGAAGGAAAACGCAGGAGAAACACTTCAAGTTACAGGCACAAGTAACAATTTCCTGAATAGAAACCTAATAGCCCAAGAAACCAAAGCAAGAATTGACAAATGGGATCATGTCAATAAAAATCTCTGCACAGCAAAGGAAACAGTCAATAGAATGAAGAGAGAACTAATTTACTATTGCTAGGCTATGGAAACAATCCAGATGTCCCTCACTGGAAGAATGGATCCAAAAACTGTGGTACATTTATACCATGGAATATTACACAGCAATTAGAAACAATGATATTGCAGCCTTCGAGGGTAAATGGATGGTTATGGAAGAGATCATGATGAGTAAAATCAGCTTGACCCAGAGATCTAAGGGTCGATTGTCTCCACTCATCTGTGGAGGTGGGGACTAGACCCTGGACAATGAGAAAGTTGGTCTATTATCATGTGTTAAATCCAGATAAGATGTAATGTTATATAGCCTAATACTTTTTTAGAGATATTGTGGGAAGGGGATGGGCAGGATAAGGGAGGGTGATTGGGGGGGCACTCCTGGGGGCAATTGCAATATCCAGAAAATATACACATTTTATATTATTTTGTTAAAAACTTGTATGGTTGTTCAAAAATAAAAAAAACTCTTAAAAAAAAAAGAACCAAAAGTGAGAGAAAATCTTTGACAGCTACTCATCTGAAAGAGGATTAATATCCAGAATAGCTAAAGAAGTCAAAAAGCCTGATACCTAAAGAACAAATAATCCAATCAAATGGGCAAGTGATCTGTACAGACAACTCTCAAAAGAAGTGCAAATGGTCAATGAACAGATGAAATAAATTGCTCAGTATCTTTAGCCATCAGGAAAATGCAAACCTAAAATACACCGAGAGTTCATCTCATCCTGTCAAAACGGCTATTATTAAAACAACAAGAGCAAAGGCTGGTGATGATGTGAAGAAAAAGGGATATTTTATACACTGTGGCTGGAAATGTAAATTAGTATTGCCACCATAAAAAAGAAAAAAACTGTATGGAGGTTTCCCAAAAAACTAAAAATAGAACTAACATATGATTTAGTTATATCTGGTATGTATCTGAAGGAAATGGAGTCAGCATACAAAAGTAAGTGTACCTATGTTGTTTGTGGCACTATTCAGAATACCAAGATATTGGTTATTGGTGTCCCTCAGTGGATGACAGATTTTAAAAATGTGGTATATACATACAATGGAGTATTATGCAGCCATAAAGAATTAAGTTGGGGCTGGAGAGGTAGCTCGGTGGTTGTGGTGCTTGCTGGGCATGCGCAAGGACGTGGGTTCAAACCCCAGCACCACATACAGAACGAAGTACAGAACAAAGAAAGCCACATGAAAAACTAAATAAAAATTGATTCTCTTTTTCTTTCTCTCTCACTATCCCTCTCTCTTTAAAAAAAAAGAATTAAGTCATGTCATAGATGTTTCCTATTTATGGATAGGAAAGCAATAAGTTTTCAAGATATTGGTTCTACTTGATTTATAGATTCATTGCAATTCTAAATAAAAATTCCAACAAGTGTTTTTGTGTGGATCTTGATACACGGATTCTAAAGCTTACGTGGAGAGGTATAGATAATAGATAATCTTGTGTGAGAAGAACAAGGTCAGAGGGTTGATAATACTTGACTTTAAGACTTACTATAAAGCTGCTATTATGGTTTGGATGTGGTTTATTTACCACATCATGTGCTGAAGGTTGGTTTCCATGTGCGGCAGGGTTTAGGTGGTGAAACCTTTAACAGATGGTGCCTTGTGGAAGGTAATCAGTTCATGGGGGCCTCACCCTCATAAATGTCTTGATGCAGTTTTGTGGGGGTGATGTCAGATCTAGAGGGCCTGGAATAGTTCCCATGAGAATGGCTGCAATTTGGACACCTTTCCTAAGTCCATCCTCTGCATGCGCTCCCACCATTGTGATGTCATCTACAAACCTTCCCCAGACCCAAGCACATAACAGCACCATGCTTTTCAATCCCAGAGCTGTAATCTAAATAAATCTCCTTTCTCTATAAAACATAAACAGCCTCAGGTTTTTTGGTATAGCTACACAAAATGGACTAAGACAGATATAAAAATCAAGAAAGTATGATATTATCAAAAGAATAGACAAATGGATCAGTGGAACAGAATAGCCCAGAAATAGATCCAGATAAACATAGATGATCCTTGATGTATGATAATTTTATTTACAGCTTATCAACTTTACAATGTTGCAAAGGCAATGCCCATTTATTAGGGTCTATACTTTGAATTTTGGTCTTTTTCCAGTGAGATGTGTGTGATGTGACACCCTCTCAAGGTGCTGGACAGCAGCAGCAAGTAGCAGTCCCCAGGCAGCCACAGGACCACAGGGGTTAACTCTATGATGTACTCTGCGGCTGAACTCTGATGCTTGTTAGTTGAGTGTATTAAATCCATTTCTAGGTACACAGGTTTATTGGTAACCTCATTGGAAGCTGAGGAAGATCTATAGGTTAACTGATTCTTGAGAAAAGAACAAAGACAAAAGAGTGGAGAAAAGGTGGTCCTCAACAAGTGATGTTGGAACCACTGACTATCCACAAGGCAAAAATTAACCTGGACCTTCAGCCCCTACTCAAATTAACTAAAAATGGATGGTAGAACTAAGTGTAGAAAGAAAACTACACTGAGTGTAGCTTGCTTCTAATCCAAGCAGGAGGTTGAGGCAGGAGGATCGCATGTTTGAAGACAGTCTCAACAACTTAGGGAGACACTGACTTAAAAGAAAAAAAATATCAGGGGGGCTGGGGGTGCAACTTAGTAGCAGAATACCCTTGAGTTCAATTCCCCAACACTGGGGGAGGGGGGTATGGGGGTGGGGAGACCTGAGAAAGAAAACTATAAAACTCAGAAGGTAATGTAGGGGAAAAACTAATGACGCACATGCTGTGATGATACAATTGCCAAGGCATGATCCCGAGAGTTGATAAGCTGGACTTCATTAAAATTAAAACTTGTGCCCTGCGAAATCCATTGTTAAGAGAATGAGTAGATAAACCACAGGCTGGGAGAAAATCCTGTGAATGACATACATTTCTTGTGTGGTACTAGGAATCGAACTCAGGGCCTTGTTCATGCTAGGCAAGCATTCTACTACTGGGTTATATCCCCAGACCATATTATTTTATTTTGAGACAGGGCCTTGCTAAATTGCCAGCACTGGCCTCCAACTCATGATCCTCCTGCCTCAGCTTCCCCAGTAGCTGGGATTGCAGGCATGTACCACTGCTCCTGGCTTAAAAGGCACATTTGATAAAGGTCTGCTTTCTGAAACATACAAAGAGCCCTTAAAATAACTCAGCAATAGGAAAACAACTTTATTAAAAAGTGAGCAAAAAAAAAATATCCAGGAGACATTTTACCAAATAAGACATACGGGTACCAAATAACCGCAGGAAAAGCTGCTCCACATCATACATCATCAAGGAAATTCAAATTTGAACAGCAATGAGATATCACTACATACCTATTAGAATGGTTCAGGTTCAGAGCAAGGGCAACATCAAATACTGTTAACGATGTGGAGCAATAGGAATTCTCCTTCATGGATGGTGGAAATCTAAAATGACTTAGTCACTTTGGAAGAAGTCAGTTTGGCATTTCTGACAAAACGGAACACACTGTCACAGTAAGATCCAGCAATTGCACGTCTTCATATTCACTCAGATGAGTTAAAACCCTATTACCACGCAGAGAGCTGCACACAGGTGTTTATTATTAACAGCGGTCAAAACTTGGAAGAGACAAGGCGTCCTTTAGTAGGTGACTAGATAAAGACACTCTGGTGCATACAGACAACAGGGTATTATTCAGTGCTAAAAAGAAACAAACTAACAATTTGCAAAAAACTGGAAGGTACATAAATGTATATTACTAAGTAAAAGAAACCAATCTGAAAAGGATGAACTTGGTACGATTACAAATAGACCACATTCTGGAAATGGCAAAGCCATGGGGTCAGGGAAAAGATCAGTGGTAGCCAGGGGTGGGGAGGGAGGGAAGGATGAACTGATTACATGGAGCCCTGAGGAATTTTCAGGGCAGCGAAACCACTGTGTGTTACAGTGGTAGATGTATGTCATTGTCCATTTGTCCAAACCCATCATATGGACACTGAGAATGAACCCTAATGTGAAGTATGCACTCTAGTTGACCGTGATGTGACAGTGTATGCTCAGCAGCAGTTGTAAGGGATGTATCAGTGACGCGCAGAAGTTCAGCGTGCATGAGGTCCTGGCTTCAGTCCCCAGCACTAGAAATAGAGGAAAAGTTGTTGCACATGTACCATTCCGACAGTTCTGTGTGTATGTGTGTGTGTGCGTGCAGGGGAACAAATATACCTATGGGGCATCGCTAAACCCTCTGCTCAATTTTTCTGTGAATCTAAAATGGCGATATATATATTTAAAATTAAAAGAAGGTCAATCCCTGCTCTTTTTTTTTTCTTCATGTGGGCAGTCTATCCAAGAAACCATGTTATTTTTCAGTAGTATCCATATGGTGACTGTAGGATTTTTAATAGATTTCTTTTAACCGTATAATTACAAATGCAGTTAATACAATTAAAAGACTTTTTTTTTTTTTTTGGTAGCAGGGATGGATTGGGGATTGAACTCAGTGGAGCTTAACCACTGAGCCACATCCTCAGCCATTTTTCATTTTTTGTTTTTATTTTGAAGCAGGGTCTTGCTAAGTTACTCAGGTCCTTGCAAAATTGCCAAGGCTGGCTTGGAACTTGTGATCCTCCTAACTCAACCTCCTGAGTCTTCGGGATCACAGCAACACTGCACCTGGCCTTTTTCTCACAGAATAAAAAAAAATGAATTTTTGTTTCTTTTCTTTTTCTTTGAAAAACCAACCTGCTCATAGTTCTAAGTGCTTAGAAGGTTTTCAAGTTTCTGAATGGCAGAGAAACTTCTGTGAAGTTTTTACCTCTTGATGAAAGCCTTTAAATATGCAGCGATTCATAGATCGGCTTCTGATAAATGCGTTGCCTCTCCGGTGTTGGAAAAATCTCAGGCTAATGAGAAGCCCTTGTTACAGCAAGTGTGTAATGATCTGTGTACCAAGTGATAATGATCAATGAGCAGCCAGTGACAGTGAGGAGGCTCCTTAATCAAGAAAGCAGCAAAACAAGACCCTCAGCCCAGCATCACAGGAGCCCACCTATGCAAAGAGCAGAGTGCTTTTTTTCTTGCACACTTTTGTTTGGCAGTCTTTTACTTTTTTTTTTTAAATCTCTCTCTCTCTCCCCCCACTTCCTTCCTCTCTTTCAAAACCATTTCCAGAACATTGACAATCTTTGTAATTTCTAAAACAGACTGAAAAAAATTTTTGTTTTTTCTTTGATGGCAGCAGGAAGCACAGAGAAAACAAGACAAGGAGATGACTCTTTTAAGGTGTTGGGCTTCAACCAGTTGTGTACCAAAGGGCAGCCTCAAGTTTGTGATTCGTGAAGATGTGCTTCAAATCTACCACATAACTGATAAAAGATCCATTTCTAGCCTTTTCCAGTGGCTGGAGGTGGGGTGGATTTTAGAAACCTTACACCTAGGTGTTGGGACGTTCGATGAGCGAGAAGCCAGAGAATCGTGGGTCAATCACACTGCCTAGAGAATGTATAACTCTTCGTAAGAGACTTATTATTTAAAAATAAATTGACAGATTAGACTGCCTCTGTGTTGCTGCAGAAAAATGAGGGTTCCACCTGCTCCGGAGGCAGGTATCAGGAGACCAGTGCCCCACAGAAGGCTCAGGCTACAACCCCAGCAGCACTTTTTATTCTACCCTTGGATTCCTTTGCCAATGTTTACGGAATGTTTTGCATTTTTGCTTTTACCTTAGGGCACTTCCTTGTTTTCTACAAAGGTGAGTTGCTGGAGATTTCATCAAGTTGGAGGTGGTCTTCATAATGTCTCTAGAGTTTTTTTTTCTCAGATTATTATATTAATAATTATCAGCACTCTAATTTTCATCTCCAAGAAGAGCTGCTTTTTACTTTTTACCATTATATATTTTTTTAAATCAGAAAACTAGAAATTTGAAATGGTATAAGGGTTTATGGGGAAAATAGAATTATATATTTCTATCCATGCTTTTTTATTTAGGTACCAGGGATTGAACAGAGAGGCATTTAACTACTTAGCCACATCCCCAGTCCATTTTATTTTTCTTTTGACACAGTCTCACTAAGTTACAGAGCGCTTCACTAACTTGTGATCCTTCCTCCTCAGCCTCCTAAATTGCTGGGATTATAGGAGTCTGCCACTGTGCCTGGCTCTATGTTTTAAAGAAAAGAATACACATTACACGTATTTTTAAAGGAAATCTGAAAAGAGGCAAGCCTGTGGTCAAAACTGTCATTATTTTAATTCTCATAATGTCCTTTTCAAAACTGAGTTTCATAAGACACAGAGAGATGAAACACTTCACCTGTTTGGTGTATCCCGATCTGTCTGGCTCTCTAGTCTCTGAAAATTCAAATTTGAACACATTTTTATCTCTTTTGAATGGGAGGCAACATGGATTGGAAAGAGCATACTTTCTGAGATCTTGCACGTGGATCTTTGTTCCCCTTGGCACAATTCCTCAGACTATGCAAAAAGAAATGATGTAATAACCCACTCTCCAAAGCTTGCAGACAGGTTCCCGTTATAGTGATATGGTGATGCATGATGATGGACTGGGAGCTGGCTTCCTTGCAGGACAGTGGCAGAGCTGGGTAAGCTGACAACTCTAGAATGGTCTCTAGAGACAGGCCAGTTAGTGGTGGAAGTAGTGGTAGGTACTCACTGAGGCCCAGGAACACTTCTGTGGGGAGCTGAGCTGCCAGTTCACTCCCATTAAAGGACTCCCAGAGGATAAGTAGGGAAGCCTGATGTTAGCATGTCCAAGTCCCCCTCTTCCCGTTGTAGAATAATTGACAGGCAGCCATAACTATCAGATTCTTGCCATGTGCCCAACACTGTGTACCTATTAAGTTTCATTTATAATTGCAGTCCATGTGAAGTAGTCATTTGATTGTTTCTGCTGTACTGAAGGGAAACTGGACTTGAGAGTTCATGGGTCTTGCTCAATATCACTCTGCTTGAAATACTGATCCCTTTGTACCACTTCCATAGGCTTTTGTGTATTTTTACAAAATTGTGGAGTACTGGATTTTCCTTAGCTAGGAGGCTTTCAGGTTGACAAGCTTTAAAATAGGTCAGCAATGTAATCCCATTTTCATGAGAAGATTAACCTGATTTTATCGTCTTAGCCCTGTCACCCCCAATCTGACCCAGAACCAATCTCCACAGTGATATTTCCACTGTGCCTTGAACAGAAATGTTAACCAACACTCACTAGTAAAAATACTTTTTTTTTTTTTTTTGCAGTTCTGGGGATTGAGCCCAGGACTTTATAAATTCTATCTCCCAGCCCCATTCTTTTTTTAAGAGAGGACAGTGAGAGAGAGAGAGAGGGAATCAATTTTTTTGTTTAGTTTTTCATCTGGCTTTTGTTGGTCTGACACGTCATTGTGTACATGATGCTGGGGTTTGAACCTGCATCCTCACATGTGCCAGGCAAGTGCTGCAACCACTGAGCCACTGCTCCAGCCCAACCCAGCCCCATTTTTAAGTAACAGCTTTTTAAAGATAAAACTCACATACCAGAAAATTCACCTTTTTAAAGTGTATAATTCAATTGTTTTTAGTATATCAAGAAAGTTGAACAACCATCACCAAATCAATTTTATAATATTTTCCTCACCCCTCAAAGAAACCTTAATTAGCAGTGCCTTTCCATTTAGATTATTCCCTCTTTTTGTCTGTCACGAGTAATTCTGCTATTCATGTCCTAGGAGAGTTTTTTTGTGGGGACATATGTTTTCAATTCTCTCTAGGAGCGGAACTGGTGGGTCACTCTATGTTTAATTCTACGGGAATTCAAAGTTTAACATCTTAAGGAATTGCCAGACTGTTTTTCAAAGTGCTAATGGGTATGAATCAAATCTCATTATGGTTACTACTTGCCTTTGTCTAATGGCTAAGAAAGTTGACCATCGTTTCATATGCTTACTGGCCATTCATATATCTTATTTGGAGAAATATATATTCAAAGTCTTTCCTTACTTTTAAAATAGGTTGTCTTTTTAATTTTGAGTGGTAAGAATCATCTCTATATTCTGGATGCAAATTCTCTGTACAGTATATATGATTTGCAAATATTTCCTCTTATTATTTGATTACGTTTTCACTTTCTTGATGGTATCTTTTGAAGCACAAAGGTTTTTGATATCCTAAGGTGGTCTTACTATAGCTAAGAAAACATTGCCTGGTCTCAGGTCCTGAAGATCTACTTCCTCTGTTCTCTTCTGAAAGTGTTCTAGTTTTGACTTTTACAGTCATTGTCCCATTTGAGTTAATTTTTGCATGTGGTGTGAGGTAGATTCCAATTTTATTCTTTTGCATATGGATACCTAGTTGTCCTAGTGCCACCTGTTGAAACTCTTCTGTTCCCACTGACTTATGTTGAAACTATTGTTGATAATCAATTGAGCTCAAATGTTCAGGTTTATTTGTAGACTCTCAATTCTTTCCAGATGGTATGTGTCTAGTTCTAAGTCAGTACCAATATCTTGAGTACTGTAGCTTTGTTTCAATATCTGTAGCTTTTTAAAAATAGTGAAGCATAAGAGTCTTACAATTTTTTTTAGCAAAGCCTGGACAATTATGGGTAAATTTCATCTTACATTATATTCTTGATTATTATTCAAGCTTTCAATTTTCATCTTAATTTTGTACTGACACCTTTGATGGTTTATTTCCCTTAGCGTTCCAAATGTTTGTTTCATTTCTAGTTTTTTAATGGCTCTTCATGATCTGAAAATAAAGAGACTTTGTATACTCCTTTCTGATGTCAATAATCATATTTAGTAATGTTAATAACATTTTTTCTAATTAATTACTTAATACATCTTGAAGAATGTTAAATAATAGTGGTGATAACAATATTGTTGCCTCTGTGTGAAGCTTAGAATTCCAGTCTCATTCATGATGCTAGATTTTCAATTGAACCATGTATTTGACCATGACAGCAAAGTATCCTTTGATTCCTACTTTTCTAATTTGAAAAATAGATTGATGCTGGGTTTTTCTTTTTTTTTATTTTCCTTTTATTTGTTTGTTTTTTTGAGACAGGGTTTTACTGTTATGCTGCCCAGGCTGCCTAGAGCTCTTGGCCTCAGTTGATCCTGCTGTCTCAGTTTCCTGAGTAGCTGGGACTACATGAGCATACTACCATAACTGGATCTTGTGTGTGTGTGTGTGTATGTTAATTGTTTTTTATTAAGACATATTAATTATACATATTAATGGGATTCATTGTATTATTTCCATACATGCATACAGAGGGCACTGATCAAATCTGCCCCCTTCCTATCGTGTTCCCATAATCTGCATCCTTCCCAGTCCTCAGTCCCCAGTAATCACTATTGTACTTTCAGGTGGATTTTTGTTTAGTTTTCACATATGAAAGAGAGCATACAATGCTTACTTTTTTTTCTTTTATTACTGAGGGATTGAACCCTAGAATGCTTAACCACCGAGCAACATTACCACCCCTTTTTATTTATTTATTTTAAATTTTGAGACAGGGTCTTGCTAAGTTGCTTAGGTCCTCACTAAATTGTTGAGGCTGGTTTTGAATTTGCCATCCTCCTGTCTTAGCCTCCTGAGTCACTGGGATTACAGGCGTGTTCTACCACACCCAACTTCATTCTTCTTTATAGCTAAAAAATACTCCATTACTGTGACTGGCTCTTGCTCTTGGATTTTATAGATGCCTGCACATTATTTATTAAAGCAATGAACTCTTTTTCTCCTTTATTTTTGAACAAGATCATTTGACAATATCGAAACAACTTTGCATTCCCATACTGAACTCCTTTGGTCATGAAGCTGTGGTCTTGTTTTAAATATTATCTTTTTATTTTCTAATATTTTAATTAGGGTTTTTTAATCAACATTTATGAGTGAAATTGGGATATAAATTTTTCCATCATGTTTTCTTAGAAGTTTGGCATCTGTGTTACGTGGCTTTGTAAAAATAATTGGAAAGTGTTCCATTTCTTCTGGAAAATTTAACAAACATTTAAATATTTATTCTTTTAAGACTTGAAAGACTTCAACTATAAAATTCTCTAGTCCTTATGTTTTGGGTGCTAGTCAGTTATGAGTCTATTTGTTCTTGAATTCAATAATTTATATCCTAGAAGTCATGAATTTTTTTTCTGGATTTTTGAAACTTACCAACAAGGAGTTTAAATTGCCCTACAGTTGGTGATTATGTTTATTTTATCATTCTTAATTTTGTTGATTTATGCTTTTATTTTACAATTTTTAAAAATAACTGCAGCAAAGTTTATCTAAGGAAAAGGCAAGCATCCACCAGAGAGAATGAATAGGTTGTGTCAGAGAGTAGAGTGGCCTTTATTTTTGCAATTTTATACTAAAATCAGGTGATATTCTTTGTATTATTTGAACTTTTGGAATTTATTGAGTTTTGATTTGTGGCCCGCATAGGACTAAAATTTGTAAATATTTCAGAGCAAAGGATTTAAAGTCCTTGCTACTGGAGGTTCCTGTTTAGATGAAGTCACATGGGTGCTTTGGAACAGGTCAGGTCCTCACAGTCCACACTCCAGGTATCATCCCAAGACCGGCGGCACTCACCTGGCCAGGGAACTGGCCTGACATGCAGAACCACAGGACGCACCTCCGACTTACTGAATCACAGTCTGCATATTTAACAAGATCTACTGATGATCCATGCTGTATGTTAAAATTCGACAGAATTTGATACTTAAATCATAGCATTTACTTTACTGGCAAGTCATCTGCTGTTTAATGCTGCCCCTTTTAAATGAATTGAATTTTTTATCTAATTGTAACAAAAAGTAAGTTTTCTGAGGCACTCAGTACAGTGCAATTTTCCACGCCTTCTCCGAGTACAGAATAACAGTTGGAACCGACTCCTGAACACACTCTGATGTCATCTTCCATATCCCCCTCTCTGCTGTGCTCAGGAACCGTTTAGGACCCAAGGAGTTTGGCTTTGCCAGCTTGCAGATATGGTTACACAGGACTGCAAAATCAAGGGCAAGAGCAATGTTTTTGTCTGTATGTCTTATGTGAGTTTCACACTTGGACTCAAAGTCAGCAGGCAATGATTTTAGTCCCCCCTGATGAGCATCAACCGAAAGAAATAAACAGCGTATTCTTTTCTCTCTACAGCACAGTGCTACCAGGCAAACAGGAAGGGAAGGGCAAGAACAAGAAGGACCAGCAACCTGGTAGCCACTGAGGAACTTAACGAATAGGACCGGGCACAAGCCAAACCAGTGGTACTGTGCATCTCAGGAATCAGGGCTTTTCAGATGGAATTCATGAGAATGCATTCTATTCTCACCACACCAAGCCGAGAATCAAGAGGAGTGTCTTAATCTAAAAACCTGGCAAGTACTCTAGATTTCCTAGGCGGTTGTATTTTACTTTCGTGGAATTAAAAACTCAGGGTATCACTGATAGGAGAGAATTTCAGACCAAGCAAGGAGTAGATGAACCCAGCGGCCCCTTCTTTCAGGGTCTGTCAAATTATCTTAACCAGGCAATTTAATCACCTACAGGACCAGGAACATCTTCAGTAAAAAGGTGTAATTCTTGTTGTCTCAGAAAAAATCATGCTGATTCTTGGTTCATTGAACACCTGGGTTGAGCCTGGACCCCCATGCTAGTGAAGGACAGTATGAAAAAGGCGGTCAATTGCCTTGTGTGAGAAACTGACAGCACTGTCCACAAACAGCTGAGAAATTGAGAGCAGTTGTTCACTAATTTAACGCATTTAAATTCTTACCAAGTAGGTGTTTCTTAGGTCACTTTGTAGTCAGAAATTCCTGGAGTCAGGAGATTGCTTTGGTCTTTTTATTTGGCCTACTGTTCCATTCGTGCCACTAAATGTGCATTTTATTTTTTTTTAAGAGAGAGAGTGTGTGAAAGAGAAAGACAATCAGTTTTTATTTTAGTTTTTCATCTGTTTTTTTTTTGGTTTCTCTTGTACTTATTTATGTGTGTGGTGCTGAGGTTGGAAGCTGGGACCTCGGGCACGCCAGGCAAGCGCTCTACTGCTGAGCCACCACTCCAACCCTCACTAAATGTGCATTTGAGGCAGCATTTCAAGTATTACACTGCCTCCCTCTCCCTATCTACCCTTCTCCTGCTTTCCCTTTCCTTTTCCATCTTCTCACCTCTTTCATCTTCTTCTTACCTCTTTTTCCATCTTCCTTCCATCCCTTGACCTATGTCTGGGAGACCTGGTATCATGCCCATGATGCTGCAGATGTTCAGAACAGAGGGAGATTACCATTATTGTGAATGGTCAGCAAAAAAGATGTCCCAGGGCAGTGGGATGTGAAGAATAAGTAGAAATCAATAAGATATCGACATCTTGAAACAAAACCAATAATGTTGCTGAGCCCTGGAACAATTTTTCCTGGGCCTATACTTTTACTCCTCTTTTTTTTTTTTTTTTAAAGAGAAAGCTACAGTGAGAGAGAGAAAGAGAGAGAGAGAGAATCAATTTTATTTAGTTTTCCCTGTGGCTTTCATTGCTCTGACACTTAGCTGTGTACATGGTGCTGGGGTTTGAACTCGGATTCTCAGATATGCCAGGCAAGTGCCGTAACTGCTGAGCCACAGCTCCAGCCCCTACTTCCACTCTTTATTTCCAGTTCAAAGTGAAATATCAGATGTGTGGAACACATTCTATTTTTCTTGAGAATTTTTCTTGTCATGCTACCTATAAAATAAATATTTCTTTTTTTTTTTGAAATTTAAATGTTTCATATTTATTACAGAATCAAACAAAACTAGCACTGTGGCACCTTTGTAATTAAAGAAAGCTCACGTTCTAAGTTAATGGTCAACTATCCAGAATCCAGAGAGTGGTAACATTTTTTTTCGGCTTGACATGACAAGATGAAATATGAATGCCATTTCATGTAATTGTTTATAGACCCAGCTTGGTTCTCCTCCAATGTCTCCTCTTGGAGTTGTACCTGATCTTATTACCAGTTTTCATTTGAATCCACTGGGGTATAGGACGATTCTGCTTTTGTTTCTTGGCCAGGAATCGCTTGATCCTGAAAGTCTTGTGAGAAGACATGGTGCGGAACTCAATCGAGCACACACACTGCAATGGCCGAGAAAAGGCGAAGAGGGGGGAAAACGGCGGAAGAACGCATTTAGAATGCGCCGCCGAGGGCCGGAGCTTCTAAAATAAATATTTCTGAAACTGCTTTATATAGGCATTATTTTTACCACAAATCAGGTATCTAAAAGCTTAAATTTCCAAGTATACATTGATTTACTCCAGTGTTTCATATTGACGCACATTGGAAGCATCTTCTCTAAAGTCCTAGTTAGTTGTGTAATTGACTCTCTTGTTCTTTTCTCATGTAAATAAAATATTTAGAAGTTAATTAAACATTAAAATATGGATGGAAATGGCTGTGTGTTATCTGAACATCTTTTATTAAAACTTGAAACTGGTGTGAAATCGGAGCCATTATATTCTTCCTTAAGTACGCTTCAGAAATAAGGGTAAATACTGTAGGAGATTTTCAGGGCAAAACTGATCAATTATCTCATTGTAAATAAAGATTATGAAGTGTTTTCCCAAAACCCAATGACCTGCTCTTGCCTTTCTGTGTAGGTCTTGGCACCACCTCTGCATTCTGGAAGTTGGGAGTCAACTTTCAAGGTCTTCCTTTTTCTTGTCCTTCTGCTCTGACTCTGGCTTCTGCGGCTCTCTCTTTACCCCTTGGTTTACTTTTGCTTGTACAGACCTCACTTCGCTTTCCTGTAGAAAAGGTGGGAAGAGGTGTAAGCTCTCTGCTTACTTTCTAGGTTCATAGCTGATTTTCCTATACTTGTCCTCTGTTCAGGTTGTCTGACTGCTGACACACACAGTTACTGGCCCCGTTGAATTGGCTCATTAGGTTCATCTCTTCTAATTTACTCACTCTAACTATTTTGATGTCTGTACTTAGCATTATTCCTGTCTCTGAGTTCATCGAGAAAAGCAAAACTCTTTTTGTAACAGTCATTTGATTTCCCTTTTAATACTACTATCATAATTAATTTAGGAAATTTCTTTCTGGTGACAAGTTCTGTTCGAGATAAATCTTAGACCCATTGAATGGACGGTGTGATGGAGGGTGAGGGTGAAGTTCTGATGTTTATGTCCGCCCATTCATGTGTTAAACCTACTCTCCAAGCAATAATATATTAACAGATGTGGCCTTTAGGAAGTAATTAGGTCATGAAGATTCATTTCTACTAAAGGGATTAGTATTCCTATGAAAGAGGAACTGGGAGTTTTTTTTTTTTTATTTTTTTCCTCTTCCACCATGTAAGTGTACATCAAGAAGGTGCTGTCTATGAAGCAGAGAGCAAACTAGATACTGAACCTGCCAACATCTTGATCTTGGACTTCCCAGCCTCCAGAACTGTGAGCAGTAAATTAAATTTCTGTTGTTTGTAGGCTCCCAGTCTAAGGCATTTTGTTATAGCAATCTGAATGGATGATTGCAGTTATAAAAGTTAACTTTTCACTCATGTGGTTTTGGAACTCCCTACTTCTGTGGGTTTATATTCTGTGTTGACTGAGAGGCTGAAAATCGCTGTCCAGAATTTGCAGCAATATTTCTTCCTCAAGGCTGGATAGTCATTCTCTGTTTAGTTAACTTAATCTTTCACTGCACCTGGATCTTAAATTACCCATCATAAGTAACACAGCAAAACTCCTAATTGAGAAACAGGGCGAACTTGTCTTCCCAAAGTCAAGGGTCTTTTTCCTTTTGGTGCTACACTGATGCTTTGCTCTTGGCAGCTGCTGATCCAGGGGAAGGAGCTGGTGCTGGTCGGCATAGACTCTGCTGACCAAGGATGATTTTAGGGCCCAAGGACGCGCAAACTTTTCTAGATAGCCCAAAAGGGAAAGCTCTGTTCTCCTGGGCCTCTGTTCCTTCCTGCTTATCTTGCCCAGAATGACTTCCTCTGGGGAGTTGTCCTGAAAAATATTATTGTTTGTCTTTGGTGCTCTCCTCCCTGCTTTGACCAGTTTCCTCCCTGCTCAGTGAATGATGTTTCACATTTTCCTGAGGTCAGCTCCTGCCTAACTGGCCAGGAACCTCAACAGCAGAAAGCACCAAAATATCCTTTTCATTAGAAGTCCTTAAAACATAGCCGTAGGGGGACTGAAGTTTCAAAGCCCAGCACAAACACAAGTTGACCACAAATTCTTGTTGCCATGGAGGCAGACCTTCACTTGTTTTTCTCAGTGTGGGGTGTGTGTGTGTGTGTGTGTGTGTGTGTGTGTTTCTGTGTGTGTATAGGAGGGGTGTGAGAGGAAATGAGTCTATGTGTAGAGTCTGCCTTCATGATTCATTTGTATTCATTCATTCATTCTCACACTCTCTTACATGGTTTCAAAATTTGTTTTTTTCTATTACTTCTGCCATTAAAACACATCCAGAACTGACAGTCAGATGGTTTCTAGTAGGACAGTTGTGATGATTGCCAAATACAGAAAGACTTCTGTCCAGTTGCCACAAGCCCCAACTCAGTGCTCCTCTGCTGCCACAGGATCCCCCCGGACCTCCCCACAATCCAGCTCCCCAAGGGTTCACCCTGGCATAGCAAGGGGGTGTTCTCCAGGTGCTGCTTCAGTCCACCCTCTGCCTGCACCCACTCACTCTGCCTAGTTGGTGCCCTCTGTTATTACTTATTTTGATTATCACCTCCTGAAAATAATAATACTTAATCCAGTGTGTACGGTGATTCAGTCAATTTCAGTTCTGTAATTCAGCCATGATTTGGGAAGGAAGTACAAGAAATTCCAAACAGTGAGAACAGACTGAATGTGTTCAGGCACCACAACCAGACACTTTTCTCACAAGGAAGAACTTTGGGACAGCTTAGGTGGTCATAATGCAGACCGGGCTATCTTGCTGATGCATGAGCTTCCTGTCACTAGACACAATCTTGGATAATCTCCAGGGCTCCTTCCAACCTGATATTTTAAATATAGTAAATATTGTGAATTCTTCTACAAAATGCATACCTACCATGCTACATGAGATACATAGAGCTAAATAATAAAAAAAGAACCAGGTGCTACCACAAGGTCTCTGACTGATGAGTTTTAGACATGTGGCAACTACAAGAGTCAACTGACTCCAACATCTAAGTTGTAATTATGAGATTTTATCCTGGAGCACTGCTTCTCCATGGCAACCAAGAGAATGTGGGATGAAATGACAGGCATGTGTGTGGGACATCAGGCTGTTTAGGAGGGAAGTGGTTTGATTTGGGGAATTAGCAGTGGAGCTTAAAAGTACAATGCCAACAATGAGGGACTGAACTGAAATGGAAGGAATTCTTGGCCTGCTGAGGCTGATTTGGGAATCATTGCTACAGGTCACTCCAGGGTTAACTCCCTAGCACTCTGGGTCTTGCATATGGAGTCTCTGTGAAATGGCTTCTGAAACCTGAGAGCAGGTTAAACCCATTGGGAACAGAGGGTATGGAAATGGGGGAGATGAGCACGGAGAGTTGGTCAGAGGGACTTAAGGAGGTCTGAGTAGAAAATCGGCGTGACTCCTGCAGGGACCCCTAGCCAGTTAAATAACTTGAGTGTACTTCAGTTTTTTCCTCTGTAAAACGAGGAGCAAAATGTTACCTTTCTATTTACCTGTTCTTAGCAATTAAATTATGTGATTGGCTCTGACAAGTGTTAGTAATGATTTTTGCTGGGAGAATTGGAAATAAAAGTGACTTCTGGGAAAAAATAAATATCCTAGGGGCCTGCAGTCATGGGACCGGTGGGAATCCTCATGCTCTCTGCTAAGACTGTTCAGGTTGCATATTTTTGTAAAATTAAAAAAAATTCAAATGCTAGGTAAATTGAAAAAAAACTGGAATAATTAATGCCCATTCTACTGCCTTGGTAGATATACCAGCTATTATAATCTTGTCAAACCTACATACACACACACACACACACACACATACACCTATAGCACTTTCCTTTCATAAGTCATCTGAGCAGGCATCGTGACCCTTGACTCTTATGCTGTGCTAGGGAGTTAATTCTTCATTTTCCAATTTAATAAGAACAATATTATTTCCAAAGAACCATTCACCTCATAGTTGGTCAATAGTCAAATTCCTCAATATCTTCTAGAATGTCTCTGGAGGCAAGACATTTCCCCTGCCTGCTTCTTCAGCAGCTCCTTATCTCCCTCTGTCCTTTTTCATCTCTGTTCTTTCTCATCAAATCTTTGAATTTCCAGGCCAGATGTCTTACAAAGCATTCCTTGGATTCCCATCACTATTCTTGTTGGATTGTGACGCTGAACCAACTCATACAGTTGGCATTGATGATGTGGACTGAGGACCTTGCAAAATGGGGAAAACAGAGAATAAGATGAAATCTTTGTACACATTTGAAGGTACAATCACGTTAATATGCCTTTGAAGGACTTTAGTTCATTCAATCTCTCCTCACTGCCACCTTAACCTATGCTTACTGAAAATCGGTCATACTACAGTCTCTGGGATCATCTCTGAAATGCCAAGCAAAAAAGGAACGGATGTGTTAGATTCATTTTCCCTTTACATTGGTGATGTAGGTTCATGACATCATCATTTGGAAGAAATGATTTGGTCTTTTCTGTGTTGAATGTTTGTGAGAAACCTCCTCACCCTCAAGTTTTCCCATAACAGATCAACATACTGTTGGCTGTGAGACTTTGGGTTGTGGAATGTTCAGTGAGAGGGGTGGATGAACAAAACATATTATCATCATCACAAGCCACCCTGGCATTTAGATAGCTCTTCTCGTTTCCCTAAGACCCTATAATCATGGAGACAGAAAGGTCTAGGAAATGGAGACCCAGAGAGAAAAGTGATTTTCCCAATGCTTGTGAGACCAGGGATAAAGGCCTGTCTCCTAAATCCAGCCGTACATTTTGTCTATTATCGGCAATGATAGACTCACTAGATTTTGTATTTAGTTGCTCAAGGAAACAATTTTGAAATGGAAAGTGCTAGGGAAGAAGAGGACATGATAAATTCAGCAGATGTAAGAGTGAGCCTAATACAGTATTTACAGTCAGAGCAGGGTGTTCTGTGGTCTCTCCTTGAATCTTGAGGCATGGCAAGTGTACCCTTTTTTCTTTATGAAAGGGCAGAATGCTTTGCTTCTTGAAAATTTTTTCCTTTCTGGTTTGATAAAATCATACTTTTTTTGACCTTCAGAGTTTGAGTTAAGATACTATGTGTAGGGTTAAGTAGCATTTTATTGTTTTGTCATAATAGATTTTTTTGTCCTTTAAGTTGCAGACTGAATCCCTTTTGGAAAAATATCCAGTTTTACAGGCATTTTCCTTCTAAAGTAATTTTGTAAAAATCTTTCTTTTCCTCCTCCACAGGCATATAAATACCCTTGCAATTGCCAGGTGTCTGACTTCACCTGTTTATTACAGAGGGAGTTTTCAGAAGTTCCAATTATATATTGAATTCATGGCCTAGATTGTGCTTTGATCTTAAAAATAACTAAGGTGATTTTTTTCTCAATCTAGTTGCAAATATCACTGTGCTCTTAAATATGTTTTTTACATGTTAAAGTATATTTTTCAACTACATCTCTTTTTAAAAAATGTGTTATAATTACTCTTAAGAAAGAAAAAGAGAAAAGAAGGAAGGAAGAAAAGAAAGAAGGAAAAGACAGCTTACCATTAACCACCTACATTGATTTAGTTCAATTTTTTTGGCTATTTATCTAGTCTAGGTTGTGAATGTTTCAAAACTCTTCAGTATTTTGAAAATCTTCTCCAGAAACAGCACAGGAATGGAAAGTCAGTGAGAAGCACATTTATAGCAGTTAGGCATTTTGGCTGTCAGTAGCAGAAACAAAAAGAAAGCATCAAGCAGCTTGCAACAGTGAAGAAAGGAATTGGCTCCTCTAAGGAGAGGTCTGAACACGGGAGCGCCTGTGGGGTGTGTTGATCAGGTGACTCACTGTCATCAGGGCTGCTTCTTTCTATCTCAGCCTTCTAAGCACAGTATAAACTTTGCTCCAAGGCTGGTTGTTCTTGGGATCAGAACATGTTTCTCAGCAGCAACGGGAGTGACAGGATCCTTGTTCAAATTCAGTTTCACAGAGAGACCACCTCTTCTATTGCTCTCTCTAGTGCCAGGAAAATTTCTAAGAAATTCCCAGAAGGAATTTCTCCATTCTTTTTTGCCTGAATTGAGTCATGTGACCATTTCTTGCAGGGACCAATTCCTGTCACAAAGGGACACTGTGCTTAGACCAACTATCTTAGATTGTCTCCTGGAAGCAAACTTTGAGACAATTTTTTTTTTTTTTTTTTTTTTTGCAGAAGGTTCTCCAGGGAGTACGTTCCGTTCAACATAGGGGATGACGGATGTAGGATTAGGTGATGAGTCCATCTGTTCCATGGGGAACTTGGGAGCTAAGATAACTCTTCAGAGTTGTTGCTCCTTGCTTTCACACTGTCTCCCCTTTCTGCCTCCACTTTGATCAGTCACTGGGCACGGCTGACTCTAAGGACATGGCATAACTTTGGGCAACTTGGCTTTCTTTGGCTTGCCTCTCCAGGGTAATGCCTTCAAAGGGACTCAGCTGAGAGGCCTCAGGGAGCAACTCTCCTAGCAGAGGGGGAGTGTTTCAGTTTCAGTGGGGGAGTCTGGGCAGCACATCACAGCATGCGTTGCCTGTTACTTCTTGAACCATCCGGATCCCCTTTCTTTGTAGATGTTCTGGAAATAGCCCTTCCAGGATTCTGACTGGTCTGTGTTTCTGCAGTTTATAAAGGGGAGGTTGGCAGTCCAGATGAACCGCTGCCCCTTTATGGAATGATGGGGTTGAACAAAGTCAACCTGCCACCAAGTGAGTGGATGCTTTCTTCAAGCAATGGTGCTGCTGCCCCTCTACCTGCAGTAGTAGCCAGACTGGGGAAGACCAATAGACCTTGAAGCACTCCCAACAAGCAAGGAGTCTACAATTCTTTTCTGCTAGTATCTCTAGACAGATTTCAGGACAGTCAAAATTTAGAAGCAAGCACCATGGGGCAGAAAGAGAGAGCCACGGAAATCCCTTGAGTTCTGGAGTGAGGAACAACAAACAGAACTCTTAAAGCTCAGAGTGACTGAGGGTACCAAGGGTATCACCTGTTTTCCTTCATCTTTTTTAAAAATTTCCCTTCTTTTTCATCTCAGCCTCAGTCAAACTCATGGTGAGGAAAGTGACAGCAACAACAAAAACATCAGCTTTAACTTGTAGGAGCCAGAGGCAACGGAGCCTTCATTTTTCAGTAGATGGAGTTGCAATTCCAGGAGGGCCACTCAACTTTTTTTTTTTTTTAGAGAGAGAGAGAGAGCATGCATTCTTATTATTTTTTTAATCTGATTTATTTTTCCTTTATTTATTTATGTATTTGGTGCTGGAGATCGAAACTGGGACTTCATACACGCCAGGTAAGTATTCCAGCACTGAGCCACCTCTCCAGTCACCCACTCTTTTTAAGCCTCTTTTTTCTCTACTTTTGTCATTTGGGTCCCAGATGTGGCTCAATCACAGAAGTGTGTGAGTTTTTGCTCATGGACATAAGAAAAAAAAAAAGAAAAAAAGATGACCTGTGGAACCAGAAAGTACTGGGAAGATAGCAGAGTTGGAAGAGCTTAGGATATAGACTCTATAAGCTTGTTTAGGCATATCTACTCTGACCTCCAACCTGTGCATAGGTGAGTCTGCACCTCATAGCATTCCAAAGATTATGAGAACTGAGTTAACAGGGAGGTCTCTTCCCAGCTAAAAGACTGATCATTGGGTGACATGCTCGTAAGACACACCTAAATAGCACTTAAAACCTTTGAAACCTGAACTGACATGGTAGCCACAGCCCATAGAAAATGAATAGGAACTGACTTTTACTTGCCTTAGCAAATCTTCACTCAGACAAAATATAAACATTCTCTTATAAGAGTTAATCAAGATGCAGATCTTCATAAATGAATATTCAAAATATCCAAGATACAATCCAGAATTACTTAGCATGTAAAGAACTATGAAATTCTTTGTGAAAAGACCATCAATAGATGTCAACGATGTTACAATACAGATGTTGGAATTATTCAACAATGACTTTGAAGTGGTTGTTAAGAAAATGGTTAAAGGAGCAAGCATGAACACTTTTGGAATAAAGTCAAAATAAAAAAGAAACTATGAAGATAAATAAATTGAAATTTTAGAACTAGAAAGCACAATAACCAAAATTAAAAATTTGCTGGAAAGGCAGTAGCAGAATGAAGCTAACAAAGTAAAGAGATGGTGAACTTGAATGTAAATCAGTGGAATTCATTCCATCTGGACAAGACAGAGACAAAATATTGGAGACCCCCCAAAACCAAAGCAGGACTTCAGAATCCTGTGGGACAACAAAGAAGTACTAAAATTTGTGTCATGGGATTTCCAGAAGGAGAGAAAACAAAATGTGGTGCTCAAAAAACAATTTGGAAGAATAGATTTTGAAGAAGACACATACCAATGTAATTTAAGAAGTGGAGTAAACCTTAAATGGTGTAAAGACAAGGAAATGCATGACAAAATATATCAAGCACACATTTTAAAAATACTAGAGACAAAGAAATATTCTGGAAAAGTTTAGAAACAGTGCACAATCTATAGGAGAACAAGGCTTTGATGACAGGGTTTCTCCCATCTGAAATCATAAGGGCTGAAAGGAAGTAAAACAGCATCTTCAAGGGCTAAAAGACAAGAGTTGTCAATTCAGAATTTCATATTTGGCTAAAATAGCTTTCAGGAGTGAAAGCAGAACAAAGACATTCTCATTAGAAAAACGAAGAGAATTTTTTACCCAGTAGACTTTCATTGAATTTTTTACCCAGTAGACTTTCATTAAAAGAATTGCTAAAGGGAGTTTTTCAAACAGAAGAGAAATGGTGGCAGAAAGAAACTTAGATCTTTGAGGATGCAGAAGCAACAAAAGAACTGATGAATATTTGGGTAAACATAATAAACCTTTTCCCTCTTTTTGTGTTCTTTTAAGTATGTATATTGTATTGTCATATATATCTGAAAAGAACAGGGGTGGGAGGAATGGAGGGGAAGCGGAAATACTGGGGACTGAACTAGAGCAAGGTATGCTCCATGCTTCTGTAAGTATGTCATGGTATATTCTGTTGTCATGTGTATCTAAACAGAACCAATAAAATTTAAAAAATATGTTTTATGGTTAAAAGCAGGCATGCAACATTGGTGAAGTTTTCAGTGTATATAGAATGATATTTAACACAAATGTAACATGAAGAGGGGAGGGGAAAAGGGAATTTTATGGTGTTAAGGTTTCTGATTCTAAATATACAAAAGTTAAGTATATGTTTTTAATTCCTAGAGCAACCAGTTAAAAAAAAACTCACAAAGATACTGTCAAAATCACAATAATATATTAGAGTAGGAGAATAAAAGATGTTCAAGTCCAAAAATGAGAAACAGGAAATGAACAGAAAACAGTAATAAAGTGGTAAACATAATTGTAAACATCAATAACTTTGGGGCTCAGAGGTATCACGTTAACCTGCCATGTGTGAGGACCAGGTTTGAACCCCAGCACCACATATACAACTGAGTGTCGGGGCAACAAAAACAAGATGAAAAACTAAATAAAATTGATTCTCTCTTTTAAAAAAAGTAACTTCACTAAATGTAAGTTATTTTAATATACTAATTAGCAGATTGTTAAAGTGGGTAAAACACATGTCTTAATTATATGTTATTTGCAAATATAATGATATAGATAGGTTACAAGTTAAAAGATGGGACCTTGCCTCAAAATCAAAAATAAAAAAGGGCAGGGCATGTGGCTCAGTGATTAAGTGCCCCTGAGTTCAATCCAAAGTGGGGAAAAAAAAAGGGAAAAGATACACAATGCAAAAACCAATTAAAGGAAAATTGGAATATTTTATGTTAATATCAACATATACTTTAGAGGAAAGAAAATTACCAAGGATGAGAAGGAGTATTACATATGGATTGGACAAGGATAGAAAGGGCAATTCACCACAAAAACATAAAAGTTTTACATGTGTATATGCCTTCAAAATACATGAAACAAATCCCGACAGAACTAAAAAGATAAACAGATAAAATAAAAAATTTTAAAAATTTCTATTAAGGAGTTGTGTTATTGTACAATCATCAATGCATATAAAGTAACAATATGATACACATAAGTTCTCAAAGCAAAATTACCCCCACAATGCCCCACTCCAGTCTCTTGATTCTTCTATATTTTGCCCCTACAAGTGAGAAATCAGAAATTATAGTTGGTGAGTTCAACATGACTCTCTCAGTAATAGATAAAATCAATAGAACAAATAGATGGAAAACCAGCAAAGATACATAACTGAACACCATTAGCCAACTGAATCTACTTGACATTTCTAGAACACTTACTCTATTCAAGAGCAGAATACACATTCTTTTAAAGTGCACATGGAATATTCTTTTAGAGAGACCATATTCTCTAACATAAATCAAACCTTAATGTTTTAAAAGTTAAAGTTATAGTAAGAGCAACTTTTAAAAATTGGCAAGATGTAATGTGTTTGTGAATTGGAATCCTCAATAAAGTAAAGATTTTGGTTCTCTCCAAATTGATCTACAGATGCTCCATCAAAGTGAAGGTTAGAAATAAGCACATAAAAAGATGCTCACTCTCATTAGCCGTCAGGAATGCAAATTAAACAGGATAGCTACCACTACGTACCTATCAGAATGACTAAAATTAAAAATATTGGTAATGCTAGTAATGACAAGAATGTGGACCCATTAGAACTCTTACACATTGAGGGCGGAAATGTGTTTGGCAACTTCTCAAAAAGTTAAACATACACTTATAATCCAACAATCTCTCTCTTGTGTATTTACTCTAGAGAGAAGAAACTGTACAAAAATGTGTACTGGAGCTCTATTTGTAATTGTCAAACCCTGGGAGCAACTCAAATGTCCTTCAGTGGGTGAATGGATGAATTGTAGTACTACACACAATGGAAACAACTTTGCCATAAGGAACCGACGATTGATACAAGCAACACTGGATAGATCACAAAGGCAGTAGCTGAATCTAGAATGCTGGTCTCAAAATGTTACATACCAGAAGCTTTCATTCAGAAGACATTCTTTAAAAGACAAAACTACAGCAATAGAGGATAGGTCCGTGATCGTTAGGGGCAAAGGTTGAGGGGTGATGTGAAAGATAAAATGAAGCCTGAGGGAGTTTGCAGGGTGATGGAGCTGTCCTGTACCCTGAACCAAATGGTGGCAACTGAATGTATTTGATCTGGGGAAGAGTAGGAGAGGAGACAGTTTGTTACAACCCTTTTACAAGAACTTTTAAAGTCTGTTTATGAAGCTCAATGATGAAATTTATCAGAAGACTATTCTTCTGAGACTTATTATTTTTTCCTTAGGAAAAAAAAAAAGGATAAGAAAGCCGAAACACCCTGGGTGTAGACAGATGCGGAGACATTCAAGTGTCCCTGCAGATGGGAACAGGAACTTGGGGTCACCCCCACTGAGTTGCCCTCTGGATTGGCAAAGTTGAAGTCTGGAGCATCCTCTTCATCCTCAGCTTCCAGTTATCCATTTCTTGGGGCAAAGATTCATCTACCCTCCTGAGGACTCCAGCATCCTCCAAGAACGGATATTAGATATGTGAAGATTATAATCCACTTTAAGTAGCGATTTTTGTCCCACTAATTTATTTTCTGCTACTTTTTCTCCTTTGTCTATTGTTGCTAATTTTCAAGAGATCTATACCAGACTTTGCCTTCCAACTTCAGAAATTCTCCCTTGTTGCAGTCCTGCCGCCACAGATCAGCTGCATTTGGGATTTCTTTTGCTTTCCTTTTTCCCTCCTGTCTTCTCCTGTCCCATCCAAACACTCCCTTCCTGCCTGCTCTCTTTTTATTTTCTCTTGTATAGTTTTTATTTGTTCTACTAATTCATTTATTTTTTTCTCTTACACCTGATGCTTACATGAAGATTGTTATTCTAATAAAGTTATCCCCTACTTGTAACACTAGTAATTTTTAAATATTTGAGAAATCTTATTACTTTTTTCCAAGATGATACCTGGTAAATGGGAAGATGTTGTTTTATGCACACTTGAGAGCATGCTGGACACTATTATTTTTCTGATCTCAGATGGTACAGAATGGTTAAGATAGCTGCATCTGATAATACCTAGCAGGGTGCTGCCAAGTGAGGAACCACCGAAGGAGGATGTAGACTCACAATAGTCCATTTATATTTTGGAAGGCTAGTTTTGAGAAGAGATGGATCACGGTGGAGATGCGCTATAAATGAGTTAGGAGAGATGGACTCCAGAGTTTCTAGCTATGGCACTCACCGTTCCTGCTGTGAGTTATTATCACAGCCACTGCCAGGGCCTATAACTCACCCAGATGTGGACTGAGAGGACTGGAGTCAGGACATGGCTACGTTGTGCCCTCAGCCCTTAGTCTTCTTTATGATTTTTAGTTTTGCATATGTAGTACTCTGACATTATTTTAAAAATTCCACATTAAAAACAATTTCAGCATTTTCCTGGGCCCTGGGCTCTTTCATAACTCATCGAATGATAGGTATGGAAGTACCACTCTAACTACTTCTCTGCACTCATGACCATTCTGGATACACATGTTGGGATGTTGGGACTGACCTTTTCTAATCTTGGATGCAAGTTTTTTTCCTTCCTTCCTTCCTTCCTTCCTTCCTTCCCTCCCTCCCTCCCTCCCTCCCTCCCTTTCTTTCTTTCTTTCTTTCTTTCTTTCTTTCTTTTTCTTTCTTTCTTTCTTTTTTGGTACAAGGGATAGAACCCAGGGATGCTTAACCACTGAGTAACTTACCCAGTCATTTTTATTTATTATTTTTTAAAAATTTAAGACAGGGTCTCACTAAATTGCTTATGGCCTTGCTAAATTGTTGAGGCTGGCTATGAACTTCAGATCCTCCTGCCTGAGCCACCTTAGTTGCTGGGATTACAGGTTTGTGCAACCAGGTCTGGCTTTGCCATGCAAGTTTTATAGTTTGTTTTATTTGCAATTGCTGATATATAGCCTTGCAAACATGTTTTTACGTTGCCTCTAGAATGTGATCTGCCTTGACGATTACACTAGTTGATGGAGACGTAAGCTGTGCCCGCTATTTTCTTAGCGTTTGGGAGCTTGTTAGATAAACGCTGACGTGTCAAACAGTTGCAGGGATTTTGGTGTAATTGTTTTGCTTAGTTCGCTCCCTGATAACTCTCCCGTGTCTTTAGGTGGGGCTGCTGCTACCCCAGGGAGGGGTATGTGGTTGGAAGAGGGTGGGGAGTGTGGTACTTTACAGGATTTAACATCAGTGGTTCAGGCAAAGCAAACAATTATCTGTAGAGTTAATGGTATTAAAGAATCAGGTAACAATATCAGGAGAGCAGGCCAGCTGGTGTGATCCCAAGAAAAGTGAAAGGGTGGACTCCCTACAGTCAAAGTTCTGTCTCTCAACTTAGCAATTCCAAAAACTAGATTTTTTTTTAAAGAGAAGGACAGTGAGAGAGAGAGAGAGAGAGAGAGCGAGAATATGAATCAATTTCTATTTAGTTTTTCACATGGCCTTTCTTGCTCTGACACTTAGTTGTGTCCGTGGGTGCTGGAGTTTGAACCTGTGTATTAGCACATGCCAGGCAAGCACTGTAACCACCGAGCCACCACTCCAGCCCCCCAAAACCAGATTTTTGGTGAACTTAAACTTGATCTGATCATAGAGAGATTATCTATAAACCAGAAAGCCTTCTTATCTATTTACAGTGGAGTATATTATTTTTTTAAGACACACAGAGAGAGAGGAAAAGAAGTTGGAGGAGGAGGGAGAAGGAGAATCAAATATTATTATTTTTTATCTGGTTTCTGTTTTTTATTTAGTTGTGTATGTCATGCTGGGCTTTGTACCTGGGTCCTTGTGCATGCCAGGCAAGTGCTTTAGTGCTGAGCCACCTCTCTAGCCCCTAGAGTACACTTTTTACTTGAATTCTTATGTATGTGATCCAAGCTTCCCCCAAGGCCCAGAGCCTTCTGAATCAGCAATAATTAAAAGGTTCCTTGATGGGTTTTGAACTCAGAGTAAAGAAAGGTTCCTGGTATTCAGCAGCAAACCCACCGCTTGACCCCACTGACTATCATGATGTCCAAGATGCTCTTCTCTGTGACTGAAGGCCAATGTGCAGGAAGCCACTAATCCTAAACATCATTGGCTAATTACTTGACTTTGGAGCTAGGGAGGGATTCTACTAGTTACCGCAGAGGGGGTTATGAAATTAAGGTCCCAAAACTTTTCTGTGGCTCAGCTTCCTCATCTATAAAATGAAAGCCATACTAGTCCCACCCTGTTGCACTTTGTGGAGATTAAGTTAACCCTATTGCATTATGTGGAGATTAAATTAATTCAAATATGTAAATCATGTTGCAAAAAGCACATCCTATACCTGGGAATAAATGTTAACCAGGAAGAGGAAGCCAGCCTTACTGCCAGGACCTCTTTGGTGCTTGCTCTGGGATTCCACCTTTCCACAGTGACAAAGCCTGCCTTGTTTTTCATACCTGCATTTCTGCTTTTATATCCTGGCTGATTATTCAAGTTCCCCAGAGCCTCTTCCAAGACCCGGAACATGTTATCAAAACTGATGGGGATGGCAGTGAGAAAGGCAAATTTGTAGAAGATATAGAGTAAGTCCTCAAAGGATTAGAAGGTCTAAGGGAGAAGAAAGGGACAGGGAAGGGTGCAAAGAGACTGTATGAGCACAGCATGGAGGGAGGGATGTGGGGAACATGGGGGAGCAACGGCTACCAGTGCTCAGAAGGATAAGATGGGAACTTAGGGGAGAGAAGAGACCAACAGGTCTGGCAGGGGCCAGATCAAGAACACGTTCTCCTGCTCTGTTAAGAGGTTTGATTTTTATACCATTTACACAGGTCAGTTAGGAGCCCAAAGCATCTGGAACTTCTGAACATCAAAAAGAGGTGATATAATTGGAGCTTTAACTTGGGGACCCAAAATTCCCTGGTCTCTCCAGCTTGGATCACACGTGACTTGGTGATTGTGTGAAGGGCTAAGATGAACCTCTCTATTGCCTTTATTTAGGCAATATTTATAGAACCTCCAGATTCCTGGAAATGTTCTAGGTGCTGTATTTAAATAATAGGTGGGGAACGTGAGCACCAAACAAATAAATCCATGAGGCAGAGAGGGGTTGCAGTGCTGGGCTTGAGAACCAGGTGATGGAAGCAGGGATACAGCAGAGCTGGCTAGTCGCTTCTTCTCTGACCTGGGAACATGCCTTGTCAACCTGCACGGGCTGGAGGCAGAGCCTCATATCTGTCATGAGCATTTCCAGGAGACTCCATGCTCCCAAAGCAGTGTTAGGGGGTCCGTGTAGGTGATTTGTGGGAGAGGTCTTCCCTGATGGGCCTACTGCAGAGATGTGAAATCTCCACCAAACACTTCATTTCTTTTGAGTTACTTCTCAGCCTCACTCACTAGGGGGAGAAGTTGATAATAGACTGAATTTCCACGTTCTATAAGAGTTTCCCAAGGAACGGAGAGAAAAGATCATCCCAGACAGGAAGACACACATGAGTCAAAGTATCTGAGGCCCAGGAGATTTGGTCAAATTTAAAGAGGCTGAAAGAGTTCAGGATGGTTATGTTGTGCTAAGATTTTGGGGAGTGGCATATGAAAAGATACGAAGACATAACTTTAGATTCATCTTTTATGAAAGGAAGAGTTGTATATGTGTGTGCATGTGTGCGTGTGTTCATGTCCCATGGAACAAATGAATGGAAATAAGTGAAGATTAAAGTCTTATATGTCCCTATGAGGTAGAAGGAAGGAAAAGCAATATGGGAATGAGGAAATGAGACAGCTGGAAGAGAGGGGCCTGTTGAAGAGTAGGAATTTGGGGTGTCATATAAAACTTAGTGATGGAAGAGGGGGGATGTGGCTGAAGGTGAGGTGTGAAGTCTAATGGCAGGTAAGAGATGATAGTGGTGCTGATCATGACCCACACATGCTTGTGTGTGTGTGTGTGTGTGTGTGTGTGTGTGTGTTTGTCTATCCTGCCTGTAGTCTCATGACCAAGACAAAAAGCATGATTGGAATTGAGATACTTAGAACATATTCTGGCACATAGAGATCTGATTTTTGTGCCCCTGCAACTTGGAAACGTTGATCATATAAACATCTCCTTGACTTGAACAATACTTGGTAACCTAACAATAAAAACTGTACTTGCAACCCGTCAAAAAAAAATATTTATCAAATGAATGAATGAGGTGTTGAGTTTCATATACCTCATCTTGGCATGAGTTGTTTTGTTGCTGAAACAGGCTGCCTGTCTCAGGTAGTATGTGTCCAGTTTAGCATGGGCAGGGAGGCAATCTGATCAGGTGAGGGCTTTCTCACTCCATTGAAATTTTCCCTACCCTAGGGTATGTGGCCTCCTCGCCTGTGGAGTTCCTCAGGTTGCCCCCTTTACTTCCTGGTAGAGCACACTCTTTGCCCCATCAATACAGCACTTACTGTGGGCTGACACATTTTATAACTTGTTTTGCCAGTTTGCTCCCTACTCTTTCATGGTAGAGTCTCAAGGGAATAGAAAAAGCCAAATGATCTGTGAAATCTGTGGCTGGCCCCACTGGTAGGTATACACACGGTCCTGCTGTAATTAAAAGAGCATTTGTATTTGCACATTCTTGCTGTAAGTGTAATTCTTGCAGAAGGAAACAGAATAAGATGACTTTAGAAGGGTTTGATCAAGGGTCTATTTATAGAGTGGTTGTCAGGGTATGGGAACATCTGGGGAATACAGTGTGGGGCTAGACACAGCCTAGATGTGAAAGGATCAGTGAGAGACGTTGGCAGGAGCGAACCATATGGAGAGGCAGCATTGAGAGAAGCTGGGACAGGAGGAACTGCCCTCTGGAAAGGCCCACCCCACAGAAACGAGGGTGGAAGACAATAGCCTGTCTGTCTCACTTCTTCCGATCTCTTCCAGCTCTTCATTCACCAAGCTCACTGGAAGGCAGGAGGGCTCTTTGATGTGGTCTATCTCCCAGCTTCCTTCACAGAGGAGCAGAGGAGAAGGGGTGAGGGGAGCTGGGGGTCCTCTTGGCACATTGCTTCTTCCTTGGCCTTTCAGGGCAAGTGATGCTTCCCAACTCATCTGGAAGATTTAGTCATCTTCAAAAGAGCATATTAATCTGCATCCAGAGGTGCAGAACGGTTGGCTCTAGTTTATTTGCTTACATACCCTTTTCTGTGTCCCATAACAGATACATGAGTCTATCACAATCAGACCTAGTAGGATGTTAGATATTTCCATACATGGGAATATTATATAACCATTATAATATTTCAAAAAACATTTTAATGAGGTGGGAAAATAAATACATTCTGTTACACAAAAAAGCCCAAAATTTCAGCTGAATTTTGATCCCAAATTTGGGGGAGTGGGGAAAGATAGGAAAGGCACTTTAAAAATTAAACAGGGTACAAAAAAAGTCAAGCTATATAAAATTATAAACAGGCAACATAATGAAGAAGCCCCCGGTTAGGGCTTTCTTCTAAGTCCCTTCTCATTGGCATTCTAGCAAGGGCAAGATTAAGAAATTGCCAACACAAGCTCTTTGGAAGTGAAGGAGCTTTAGATGATGTGGGACATGCTTGAGATGTTCCCATGTTGGGCTATGAATTAGGGTTGAGAGAATTAAGGATAGGGCCATGGGGAATATATTAGTGCTGGTCTATGAGCCTCTAAGATGGAAGGGTCCCCTGTGTGGCTTACCAAAGGCTGTTCCACACCTATGAGGTACGTTTTTATGTTTCCCACAAAGGGACTGTGTGGCTGGTGGCTTCCCTGTTAGAGAGGTTCTTACAGAAGAAAGCCGGTGGCTAAAGGTGCATTGGAGTGGGTGTTTCAAGTGGAGAAGGATCAGATGGCAGGAGGGATGCTGGGGGCTGTCTCTATAGGCCTGGGCTCTTCAGGTCCCAGATTTGCCCAAGTCAGAATTGAGGCTGGGTTGAGAGGAACCATGCCTTCCTGGAGTTGGAGCAGTCTTCCACCTAGACTCTGCTCAGGCTTATCAAGCATTAACGTAAGACCAACCTCAACTCAGAAAGAGGAAGTTATCAAATTTTAAACCAGTTGGCTTTCAGCTCCACCTTCCTTCAGATTTGTGCCTAAGATGTGTATAGCTTTTCCCTTAACAATAACTACTGGTTTTTTATTTTCTCTGTAAAGTTTTGTGGCTTCCCAAACCAGTTCTGTTTGTTTTGATTTCATAGCCACATGTTTGAATTGGCCTGAAAGGACATGGATTGGAATGCGATTTTTAAGCATTGTGGTCTGGAGGGATGTATTGTTTTAACTTAGAGAATTAAATGAAATATTTGCTGGTGATTTGGTGTGGGTTTTTTTCTGGGTCCAATCAAGACTGTCACTTGTGAGTCACTTATGGGTACATGGAAATCCAGGAGCTCCTATTCATGTTCAGGCAACAGAGAGACCTTCACCCAAGTTTGTTGCCAGATCTCTTTTGGCTGATACAAACAAAAGGTGAGGGGAAAGAATTGGTTTATGTGACTTGCCTCAGATTTGATCGTACTTGCCTTTTGCCTACAAAAACCTGGGCATCAACATTGTCCATCTTGATTTAGTAACACGACGCATCTCTTTCAAGGCTTTAAATGCGTGGTTTACAGTGCTGATGCAGTGTGTCCATTGAACTCTAATTATTTCTTAACACTCTGCAGAGTGCTGGTTTATGCAGTTGGTTTTATTTCCTGAGAATGTGATTCTTTCATATCGAGCAGAGGGACATGTGTTCCCTGACTCTGAGGACTCATAGCAAAAGCCACATCTCTGTACTCTGCTCCAAGGCTGGCCGTGGATTCTAGCGATGCAGGGAAGACATGCTCTGGTGTCAGGAATCTGGTCCACTGATGCTGTTCTGAGCTGCACTCTTGTCTGCTTTTCCAAGGAGGCTTCCCTGCCTCTTGGCTCCAGCTTTGCCTGGTATCCACACTCATTTGTAGAAAACATTCCAGTTGACAGACCACCTCTGTGCTACATCAGCTTTTATTTCCTCTGAACAGCCCATTTTTGGGGAGCCTGGTTCCTTGTGCTGACTAATCCATTTTGATGCTTGATTCCACCTCATCCTAGAATCAACTTGATTTGCTAATACACACAACGAGCTCCATTTGTACATGGACTCCTTGACTCCCTTTCATGTTCCACCAATGCATATTAAGTGCCAGCTATGTGTCAAATCTCATTCAATTATTTATTTGTGTGAAGAGATTTTATTCACTAAAATTCTGGAAGAGATTGGTAATGACAGGGGCTGGACCCAGGACAGAGTAGGAAAGGAGGTCAGGGCCCTCCTGAAGGCATCATGGCAGCATGGCAGCTGGGACTGGGGCTTCTGGAAACCAGGTCTGTTCGTGAGGGAGTCTTGTGAAAAATGAGAGGGGAGTATTTTTTTTTTAGGTTGGTATCAGGAGGAGCCCCTGCATGGAAGTAAGAACAGAGAGAAAGGTGTCTTGAAGATGCCATGGCCACTGATCTCCCATGGAGGAAGATACTCATCCAAGAAGTGCATTGGGGAGGTTTGAACCAGGTCCCCCTAATTCTCTATGCCTTCTAGGATAGAGGGATTGGGGACTTTTTGTTCTGCGGGAGCACAGCCCTTTAACTTGGCCCCACTGGTTCCTTCATGCAAAGAAAACTAAGGCTGTAGTTGCAGCTTGGCTCTGGGCATTATGAAGACTGGATTTCAGGCTCCTAATGTCCATCCACTGGGTGACTTTGATCTGAACACACATTGCATATTTCACCAGTTTGCTTTTATCATCCACTGGTGGACACTGGTAATAAAAGAGATGGCTCCAGTGTTTCCTGCTTATCTGCAAACCATCTGTAAGGTTGACCCTGTTGGCAATTCAGGTTCCAGATTCTCAAAGAATTCATGACCATTGTACCCTGACAGTAAATGATTAACATTTAATTCATGAAGTATTAAGTTCCCAAAGTACTGTTTATAATGGAAGGAAAGTGCATTTCAGTTCCAGGTGGGATTCACAGGGCATTGCCCACCCTGCCAGAAAGTTCTCTTAGGAAGACGTTTATGAAGAAAGAAGCAAATAGTACTAATGATAATGAATGAAAGAAGCTGCTTCGTACTTGTACCACACCATCAACTTTATAAAATAAAACTCTAATGAACCACTAGGATTCTCACTGGTGAGGATGGAGAAACTCAGGGGAGGCAATGATCAGTTAGTGACAACCTTCCCCAGAGGGTTGGACACAGACTCAGTGAGCAACCAACTGCCCCCACCTCCAGGCGGTGTTTAGTCTGCAAGTCCGGCAGGCTGGGATTGTTTGGAGGGGTTCATTTTCTCTCTGAGAAATCAAGAAAGTTCACAGCTAGACTATAGAATTTGAGCCAGAATAAAAATGTCTTCTTGCATCCTAGGGAGTGGAAAAAGACCTCTAGGGTACAAGTCTACATGTAAAATGGTCTGAGAATTCAGTGCAGTCATTGTCACTATCATTCCATAGCAGCTGAGAATATATTTTTGTTTAGTGACCACAACTTCTACTGTTTTTGTTTGTCCTGTGGTGGAGATTGAACCCGTGCTAAGCATGTGCTGTACCACTGAGCTGTATCCGAGGCCACACAACTTCTGTGTTTCTGCACTCCTAAAGATATTCACCACTGCTAAGGAGCAGTCTCAACTCCCACCTAGCTAGTGCTCAGGTCTTTCTGAATCTGTACCTGGGGCACACTTTTTTTTTTCTTTTATTTTCTCCCTTTCAGTGTTCTTGGGTCCTCTTCCCTTTCTTTTTTGAGTCTTAAAAATGAAGGTAAGAGGAAGGTGCAGCTGTGATTGCTTTGCCTGAGGCTTCCTGGTTTTCATGTGGCTTTGAAAATTCTGTTCTTTGAAGGCAGCTGTAAAAGCTAGGATGGAGACTATTTGGCATTACTTCGGTGGTTTTACATTTGTGAACAAAACAGCCTACCTGCAGAAAATGACCTTCTTTTAGCTTAGCCCCATAATCAAATTAAAGAAATGAAGGAAGGAAGAAAGAAAGAGAGTGAATTCAGGCAGGAATAATTTAAAAAGCTTAATCCTGAGTAAACTTTTCAATTTACTTTCATCTCACTCATGAAAATTATCATTTTGGTGGAGATGTCATTTTTGAGAGTATACACAATTTCCCCAGAGCTGCTCATATTTGTTAAAGTCTTCCTTCTGAGCAGGGGTCTGTGCCAAGCTCTGGTCAAATTTTAATGCATCCTTAAGGACTCTGAGCCAGATTTGAGAATCCTTGCTCTAATTTAAGGTGTTAGGAGATATTACATAATAACAGGACTGGGATTGATAAGAATTAATAAGCAACTCTGGGTTTTATTACCATGTTTATTTTTCTTAGTTCATTTTAGACTAATCTTATTATTAATGTGAAAAATGTAAGACGTGAAGCTTGACATCCTCCCCAAGAATCTCTTTGTGCATTGTGTTAACCTGATTAGAAATATGACATGTTGGCACTAAAATTATGTTCCTCTATTTTTACCACCCATGGGGTTTAGGAAGAGCAATGAGGGATAAGGAGGAGCTATTTAGAATCATGGTGTTGTTAGTTCTGCTCAGTAGTCTTCCTGGAATAACAGTCTATGGAAACATAGAGTCATGGTCCTTGTGGGAGTAAAGAAAACATGATGGCAGCTGGCAGGAATGACTTTTAGGTGGAGCCACCAGGATGTGGGCTGTGTGAGTAGTCAGTTGCTTGTCTTTCTTGATTGGTCCTTTGGAAAACTTTGGAAATTCCAAGTTGTTTTTCCAGCCTGAGAGCTGACTTATCATTTGAACCTGGACAAGTCACTGTACATCTTGTAAATAATATTTGAGAAATGATCAAGAAAGGTTCGTGTTTTTTTTTTTTTAAGAGAAATAGAGAGAGCGAGCACACACACGAGAGAGAATCAATATTCTTTGTTTTTCCATCTGGCCTTTGTTTTTCTGATACTTAATTTAATTATGTATGTGGTGCTAGGGTTTGAACCCAGGTCCTCGCACATGCCAAGCAAGCACTTCAACCACTGACCCACGGCTCCAGCCCTCAAGAAAAGTTATTTATAGCCATTTGCTCCCACATTTCCCTTCACCTTTTACTGCAATACCCAGGAACTTCTATTGTCTCCCAAACAGAATGAGAGAGCAAAATATCCAGGATCTCTATTCTAGAGCATTTCAGAACTGGGCCTCAGAACATTATATATTAAATGGGATGAATAGAACAGTGGTACACAAAGAAATAGGTGCATCATTTTTAGTTAAATGATTTTGCATTAAGATATAGGCAGGATTTCTGCAATATATATTTTTCTATTCATTCCCTACTACCTAGGTTTTTTGTTGAACACTATAGCAGACAGTGTGGATGTCCCAACCCTGAGGTTCACCCACAGTAGGTCTAGTGCACACTGGCAGCTTTCTACTTCATGTGTCCATGGCTCTCTGTTTCTCCACTTGCAGCATATAGAGCTTGCTCAGTCACATGCAGGGCTGCCGGAAGTGCTGGCTGGCTGCTTTGGGGACAGCTCTTAGCCAATGGTAGATGAGACCCATGAATAAATACTCCAAGTGTCTCCATTCCTTGGTAAGACAATTCTGAAGGATGCATATCAGATGGTCTTCAGTGGGGCTGAGCCTTAGAGGCCACAGTAATAACCAACTTATTAATGGATTTTTATTTCCATTCCTCCCTTCTGTGCCTTAATTTTCCCATTTGTCTTCCTGGGATCATCTTCCCAATAAACTAGATAAACTAGGGTTGCTTCAGGGATGGCTTTTGGAGGAACCCAGAGGCAGACAAGCGCATAGTGTGACTAAGGCATCAATGCTGACCAGAGAAACTCTTGAGCATCTAGTAAGAGACAGAAGGTACTAAGCAAAAATAGACCACCAGAAGAATGTGCCTATGTACTATGAATGGCATTAAAATATAGCTACCAGGGAATTCAGAGGAAGGTCTCAATAGGGGCTGAGCAGGGCAACGGAGGAAGCAGGATAAAGTGAAGAGGCGGAAGATGAGTTGAAATTAAATGATTTGCCTGTGGGATTTGTAAGATAGCACTGAATCTGTTGTAGTCTGGAGATGATGAATAATAGCTCCTTTGACTAGATGGTGAGGGAGAGGGAAGGACATCAAGGTTCACTGAGAGTATGTCATATATTCCTGAAGTAGGCTGAGTAGGAACACAAATTTATACACACTGTCATATTTAATCCCCAAAATAAGCATAGGAGAAAGTTATCATTATTCATTACTCATAGAACAGAAATTTGAGGCCTAGAGAATTTAATGGGTTGACTCAAAATGCCACAGGTAACAAATGACAGATTTAGGATGCAAATCTATTTGAGACCAATCTTGGAAAGGGAATGCTTCCCAGCTAGTTGAAAAGTGAAAGACTCTACAGGGCTCTATAAGGCAGTGGTGCCAGAAATGATATTCTTACCCACCTGCTGCACTTCTCATCCTCTGCCATGATCTGGCTTATTATTTGGCCAAATCAGACCTGGAGACAATTTTTATCATGATTCCTAAACAGATGAACAGCTTCGACCTGGGAATTAATACCACTGGTTTTAGGATGCTGCTTTGTTGTTGAGATGTAGAGACAGCTCATTTCTGTCTCAGTATACACTACAAAAGGACATAGTTTTACATTTACTTTAAATGAGAGTAATAAGCTTCCAGGTGGTTACTTATGTATATGCTTCAAATATTCTTCATCTAATATGCTATTTTTTCAGTTGTTAGAGTGGACTTGAGTACAGTGATTTATTTAGCTCAGCTTTGCCCCCAGACCTTATTTTGGCTTAGTAACAGAAGAGAATGGCTACTATTGCATATTTGGAGAAGAATTACAGCAATTTTCTAGCTAGAGGTGCAGTTGGTGATGTTGCAAATGAAGCAAATTATTAAATAGGTACTAACTAGACATGAATGACTAAGCTTTTCTCTTTTAATTCAGAAGCTGTCAAGAAAAGAAAAAAAATCAAGAAAGAAGGCCATGGGTGTTAAATGAAGTCGAGCACCAGAGGCCTTCTCTCTACTGTGATTTGGAATTTTATGCTTCTTTAGGTTTTCAAAGTATTTCCACTTGCTTTTAAATTGGCTTAATCCTGATAATAATTTGTCTAGAGACATTGCAATTCAAAAGAGTCTACCTAATTAGAAATGAAAGAAACAACTTGAAAGAACTAGAATATACCTCTAACACTCTCTAATCTCCATTGGCAAAAAAGGAGGAAAAGGTGAGAAAAAGAGAAAGGGGTGAGGCAGGTTCACATAGCATCTTGGAAGTACTAATGAGAGTAAGAACATAACAGCCAACATGTATTGAATCCTTTTGTGGTCTAGCAACTCTTCTAAACCCTTTACCTACGAGGAAACTGAGGAATAGGGTGGGTACTTTTGCCTGAAGTGGTACTGGGATGAAAGCAGGCATCCAGGCTCAAAGTGTATGCTCAAAACCTTGCTATGCTCTTGGTTTAACAGCAGTCGGTAACCCTCTATGTGCTCTCTGTGGAAGGTATCAGTATCTCCATTTATAGACAAGAATATTTAGTCTTGGAAAAATTAACCAATTGATTAATTTGTGATCAGAAATCATACATGGTAAAGTATGAAAATGGTCTGTCCAATTTTAAAATCTGTGCTTTATGTGTTATGCTGCTTAAAGTGCATGGTTAAAATAGCTTCCACATTGCTTTTCAGAAGAAGTTTCACTTTTATATCTGAGAGTACGCTTTAGAGTACAATGCCAGGGTCAGGATGGATCAGTGAGTTTTTTGTTACCTGCTTCTCTTTTATCTTTTTGGGCTGGCAGCAGATTTTATTTTTTGTTTTTTTGGTAATGGGTATTGAATCCAGGAGCACTTAACCACTGAGCCACATCAGCAGCCCTTTTTCATTTTATTTATTTTTTAAAAATTTGAGACAGGGTCTCCCTAACTTACTTAGACCCTGGCTGAGCTGCCGAGGCTGACCTTGAACTTATGATCCTCCTGCCTCAGGCACCTGGTCTGGGACTATAGGTGGATGCCACTGCGTCCAGCCAGGATTTGTTTTAAATTTTTTCCACACTGCCTTATGTGGCCTCTTCTGGGAGACTCCATTAGGGCAAAGCTGCTTCTGGAAAGGATCCAGGGAACAGGGAAGAGGAAAGGCATACCAGACTTTCTAGGAGGGCTCCTGGTGTTGATAAAGTTGATTGACCTCTTAATAAATTCAACAAATATTTGTTGAGAACCTTCTTTGTTCCTGGACCTGAGCTAGAGCAAAAGGGGTGCAAAGATTGAAAACACATCTGTCCCCTGGTTCTCGGGGTAGGATGGCTGTGTGTACCAAGCGGCAGAGACCTAAAGAACTGAAGATTCCTTAAAGGAGGTTTAAGTGTGTTTTTTTGGGATTGGACCTTAACGGAGGTCTATAACTCTTTTTTTCTACACTGGCATTCTTAGAATACATGACTTGTGTTAATCATCTTTACATAAATAGACTGTAGCAAGTGTCTAAGTCCTAGAAGGCAGTCTATAAATATGTATTGATTGAATGAATAAAAGAAAGATAACTTTTCATTCTGGCCAGGGAAGTCTGAGAGATCAAATTCAGTATGACCTCTGAAGATGTCCTGGGCATTACCTTTCATTGTTTCTCTCCCGGGGAAGCTATTTCCTAATAACGTCATGGCTCATTCCTTAAGGGTCATGACCTTCATGGTCCTGAATGTTCTTTTTTTTCCCTGTGTGATTAGCTCTCTTTTATATTTGATAATATTTGCAGTCTTTTTTCTTTCTCTTCTCCCTTAGCAACTTATCTCTCCGTTGAAGTTGAATAGAACTGAATCTTAACAGCCATTTGAATGGGGACTATTTTCTGGTGGAAATATGACATCTCTTTCGTTACACAAAATAACCTTTAAAATATCTTCTTGGAATAGGAAAGTGCATTTATTAATCTACTTAGACTGCCATACAAACTCTCATAGACTCGATGACCTCGACAACAATTTATTTCCTCATGGTTCTGGAGTCTAGGAGCCATGGTTGTGGTACCAGCAGAGTTGGTGTCTTCTGAGGATTCTTTGCTTGGCTTGTAGATGGCACCTTCTCTCTGTTTCTTCACATAATCTTCCCTGTCTCTTTCCTCATTTCCTCTTCTTATGTGGACATGGGCTTTGCTGGATTAAGGCTCACTCTAATGACCTCATTTTAATTTAATTACCTTTTTCAAGACCCTCACTCCAAATACGCATTCTGCATATTGGGGGTTAAAAATTCATTGTATAAAATTTGCGGGAACACAGTTCATCCTGTAGCAATACATTTGGAGTTTCTTTTTTTTTTTTTCCAATCCCCAATCTGAAGCAATGGTTGTCAAATGGCTGATCATTCAAATCGCTTGGAGAGATAAAAAGTACAGACTCCCTGACTCTCCTTAAGAGATTCTCATTCAGTAGGTCAGAAATGGAGGTGAGAATCTACATTTTAAAAATACCCTAGATAATTCATGTAATTGTCAAGGATTGAGAATCTCCCTTTTAGTGACTTCCTGGCATTGTGTATTATTGTTCCAGGAAGGTCAAGTAAAATGAAGGAAGAGTAGTTTCTCAAGAGAACCTTGGAAACAGGTGAGTATCCTTTTGAACTGCTCTCTCTTTCACTTCATTCCATGTGTTTTTCTTCATTCCATCATTTTCATTTCTAAATGTACTCATAAACGTAAAAACTTAAAGTATTCACCAGGTATGGTGGCATGTACCGGTAATCCCAGTGACTTGGAATGCTGAGGCAGGAGAATGGCAAGTTTGAGGGCAGCCTTAGCAACTTAGGGAGACCCTGTCTCAAAATAAAATGAAAAGGTCTGGGGATGTAGCTCAGTGGTAGAGCATCCCTGGTTTCAATTCCCAGTACTGCAAACACATACCACCCCCCACACACCAAAACAAAACAAAACAGTGCTCAACCAACTCTACTCCAAGTTTTATGATTTAATTAACTTTATTTATGGGACTTAGGTTCCAAATAATTTCTGACTCATAAACTCCTATCTCTAGTACATTTGTTAGGTATGCAATATATTACAATTATGCCAGTCATGTTTAATGTAGCAAAATCTAAAAAAGAATGTATCAAAATCTGCTTGCAAGGAATAGGGGCTATCTTTGCCATATTATCAAAGGCATAACTTCCTCATGTTATCATATTATTATTTTAAACAAAATGTGATTGGAGATTTGTTATATAATATTTTTTGGACATTTTGTTTATTTAAAAAAATTTTTTTTTTTTTAGAGAGAAGGACAGTGAAAGAAAAAGAGAGGGACAGAGGGAATCAAATTTTTATTGAGTTTTTCACATGGCTTTCATTGGTCTGACACTTAGTTGTGTAACATGGGTGCTGGGGTTCAAACCCGTGTACTTGTGCATTCTGGGCAAGCACCGTAACCGCCAAGCCACTGTTTCAGTCCCTGTTTGTTTGTTTTTTTGGAGGTACTTGAGATTAAACCCAGAGGGGCTTTACCACTGAGTTACATTCCCAGCTGTTTTTATTTTTATTTTGCGACAGGGTCTTGCTAAATTAATCTAGGGCCTCCCTAAGTTGCTGAGGCTGGCTTTAAACTTGTGATCCTCCTGTTTCAACCTCCAGAGCTGCTGGGATTACAGGCATGCACCATCATGCCCAGTTTTTTGGTCATTTTTTTAAAATTGAAGAGTTGTATTGTTGTACAATCATAAATCCTTACATGGTAACAATATGATATGCCCTGCTCCTAATCCAGAATCACCCACACTTCACCCAAGTTCTTTACCCCAGTCTGGTGACACACATGTACTGGCAATTACTGAATTAGGGATCAGTGGGCTGGTTCTACAGTCTTAATTCCTGCCTGTGGTTGCCCTCTTGGGAGATGAACACCAGTTCCCTAGTATTTCCCCCACCCAAGACCCCCAGTACAACTGTTGCAAGGGGGGTAGAACTGTGATTTAGCCCATTTCAAAGCTTAGCTAACTAAGCATGACTCTCTCGAAATATGCTTTAGTTCCCGCATAAAACCAACCTCATTGGAATGCTTTCAGGATTCTGGTGAAATTATACTCCATTTCAGTTGAAGTAAAACATACAGCTATTGTTAGAATAGGCGATACCCCTGTTGAGTAGCCTGAGAAGAAAGAATTCAGACATTTAAACATGAAATGTCATCACTTAGTTAAGAAAGAGATTACACAAAGTTAAGAATGGAGATCATTCTTTTTATAGAATGTCATTGGTCTGTGATCCCTTAAGAGTAACATAAAAAATTGATTATGAATTTTAAAATTTGCTTCAAAAGTATCAGAGGAAGAACAGTGAGGGAGGCAGAAACAAAGGGCAGCCAGTTCTGCTGTTTTTAATGAGAGGCAGAGACCAACCGGTATCTGGGGTTCAAAACGTTAGAGCACACTGGCTACTGCTCTTTTGACTCTTCAGCTTGTTTATTTCTTCTTTCATTCATTTCTTCAATCACTTTCCAAACGTTTATTGAGTATTTGCCCAGCTTAGAGATAAGAAATTCGATCTGTTCTCAGTATCTGCAGCTCAAAGTCCTGTAAGAGATGGACAGGTAAACCAGCGTGGCAGCAGGTGTGGTGTGGGGATCGGCCCAGACACAGAGGAGCCACACCAGACTGGGCGGGGGTGAAGGGTGGCTTTAGCTGGGAAACACTGGACAGAGACTTAGGGAATGGGTAGGAAGAGCAAGTCTGGCAGAAAAGAGAAGAATGGCATTTCACCAGGAAGCAAAAGCATATATGAGTGCCCCACAACCCCTAGGAGTGAAGAGTTGCTTAAATCTTGGTTGTTCCTTTCCTCTGAAAGGTGGGGTAGCTGGAGTGGCCAATCCTGGTGGAAAGAATTCTTGAGGTGGCAATAGTAACAGTAATATGAAATGGCCTGTGCTTTCAGGATCTAAAGAAACCTTTAAGATTGGGCCAGGTCAGCCATGGGAAAAGGCACACATTTTTACTTCTAGAGACTCTCTTCCTGACACTAAATACATATTTAGTACTTAGACATTAAATATGTATTTAGTGAATTTGATTGAGCTGATTTAACAGGTTTTGTTTTACTTTTTTACTTATGGAGCGGGCACTGAAGCAAATAGAGAACAATACGTATCTTGTTGCTGTGTGTAAATCAAATCTCACCTATAGTATTTGTCTTATAGAAATGTAACTGTCTTTAGAAAGGTGCTATTATGGGGGCCAATATTTCATGCCACCCACTTGCATCCACAGGATAAAGGGAAAAACACAATTCTACTGCAAACAAACAATAATCAAAACCCAAACTCCCCACTGCCCTACATGATACATACCGGAATTTGCACTCAGCATTGACTCAGCTGATTCCCCACCAGTAGGACATCTAGACTACCTCACTGCTATTCTCTCCTAGGACAGGAAATAACCCATAAACCTTTGCAACTAAAGACTTATCTCCTTTAAAAAGATGTTTACCAGTGCCTTCATGCTCTGACTGAGTGGGTTGATTATAAAGTGGATTACAAAATTCCTCCACTCCCCACCTGACTCCCCCTTGTGGTGTGTCTCTGCCACCCTCTATTAATTGATGAAGATGTTTGTCCTCCCTCTTGAAGCTGGTTGGCTTTGTAGTTTGCTTGACCAAGAATGCAGGAGAATGGGGGATAGCATTCAGAATTCAAAGCTATGCCTAAGGAGATCTACTGCTCTACAAATGCTACTGTCAAATGAAGAAGCTTTGATTAGTCTGTTAGAGATGCACAGGCAACTGGACAGATGTGCATGTTATGCTGTCTGAGATCAGCATCCAGCCCAGGTGAGCTCTTGGACGACTGCAGCTGTGTGAATGGCCAGTCCAGCCGAGCCTTGCAGCTAGCCTTAGAGAGTTGTGAACAAATGGTTGTTGAACAAATGGCTGTGGTGTTGTGACACTAACTTTTGGGGTGCTTTTTTACTGATATACTGATGATTTTTCTCAATGACCTCACCTTTGCATCACTTTTCCAATAGTGGGGCGAAGAGGCAGCAGCTGCTCATTTATTCTCATTCCCAAGCTTATTATTTGCATTCGGACTGAAAGGAACTCTGTTCTCTAGGACAGAACAGTTCTAAAGCTCTTCAGGAACAGGAAAAGGCACCCATCACACCCAGACATCCAAACTGAGAGCTGAGGGGTCTGGGAAGCTATTTAGTCTCACTACCTCATTTTCTATTCAGTCCAGAAAGATGAAGGTCAATCTAAGCACACAATTAAGGTGTTTTGTTTCACAACAGTGAAAGAACTACATAATGTTTGTGACATTGTATGAGCAATGTATTTTTTTCTTTATTCATTTTTTATTAGTTAAAAATAGTCTTACATTTAAGAGGGAGTCATTGTCATACAATCAAGAACAAATGTATAATGCCAGAGCAAGCCAAGGCTAATGCCATTCCATGGTTTCCCCCCTTGGGTTCCCCATGGTTCCAAGTTTCCCCCTACTTAACCCCCGTGTTAACTGGAATTCTCATGGAAGTCGAATTTTCCCTGCTAAGTTGATTCCCCCATACTCCCTCCCTCCAGCCTACTTGATATCCTTCCTATCCCTTCCCCCGCTCCCTGTCACCCTCCCTTTGTCCCCTATCGACATAGGCAAGGTTCCCTCTGCTCATGTAAAATTTCATACACGTTGAGATTATTTTTAGTTTGGCCATCAATCATACTGTTTCCAATTGTATTCTAGCTTCCACAAGTGAGAGAAAACATTTGGCCATTGAGTCTCTGAGTTTGGGATATTTCATTTAGCATATTTTTTTCCATCTCCATCCATTTGACTGCAAATGCCATAATATCGTTTTCTCTAACAGCCAAGTATAATTCCATTGTATATATATGCCACAGTTTTTTAATCCACTTGTCGAGTGAGGGGCATCTGGGTTGGTTCCATAATTTACCTAAAGTAAACTGAGCTGCTATAAACACTGATGAAGCTGTATCTCTTATAATATGCTAATTCTAGCTCTTTTGGGAAAATACCCAAGAGTGGGATAGCTGGGTCATAAGGAAGTTCCAGCCCTAATTTTTTGAGGAGTCTCCACACTGCTTTCCAGAGTGGCTTTATCAGTTTGCAGTCCCACCAGCAATGTGACAGTGTTCCTCTTTTCCCACAGCCCCTCCAGAATCTGTCATTGATGGTAGTTTTCATTTTTGCCACTCAGACAGGAGTGAGGTGGAATTTCAGTGAAGTTTTGATTTGTATTTCTCTGATTGCTAGTGATGTAGAGCATTTTCTCATACATTTAAGGACTTTTTGGACTTCCTCCATTGAGAAGTTTCTATTTGAGTCCATAGCTGATTTGTTGATTGGATTATTTGTGGTTTTGGTGTTTAATTTTTTGAGTTCTTTGTATATTCTGGATATTAGCCCTCTGTCCGAGGTGTAGCAGCTAAAGATTTTCTCCCATTGTGTAGGTTCTCTCTTGCTACTCTTGACTAAATCTTTAGCTGTGCAAAAAGCCTTTTAGTTTAATTGCATCCCATTCATTTATTTGAGCAATGTATTTTTATAAGTAGATTTAATTGTGGTGCTTTGGAGATTCAAATCTAACAGCTAACAGCTCCCCAAACTTGAAATTAAGGAGTGGTCAACAGTCTAGACTGAAACTAGGTGTTCTCTAGGAACTGTGCAAGAGCAAGGGAAGAGGGATTAGTCAAGATGTAGCTTACAAAATAAAAACAGGAACAGGTCTAAGAATATTTCCACATGGTTCCTAGACGCTTTATAACAGTTTACCTGAGAGAAAAGTATTATGAAAATCCCCCTCAGAATTGGAATGTTGGTTCAGAGGTGCACAAAAACAGCTCTTAGGTTGAAGAACAAGTTTTAACTTGTGTCCAGAGAAGTTATTTTAGCTTTGTAGCCATGAATGATGCTACAACCATTTCCTGGAATATACTTGGCTAGTCTAATTAATTTGTTAAGAACATGTTGCTCCCATTAAGTAATTATTGCTGAGGGGATTGGAATGCTCACCCATGACTGCTGTTCTCATTGTATGTGCTTAGGCCTCCCTTTTGCTCCTTTGTGGGTTCTGTCCCTAAGTGTTATTGAGCAGCCCTTGGGAATGTTATCTACTTGGTGCCATGGGAGAGAAAGGATGGGCAGCTGAATTCTGGCCTTCAGAGTTACAAGGTAATCCAGAAAGGCATAAGAAAAAATGCAAAGACTGAGCTCTGTAGATTGCAGGCACAGGGAGACTGCACAAGAGAAATCACAGGCTGCTTCAGCTTAAGAGCCAATTGTTTAGACAGTGTTGTGGGTTTTATCGCTTTGGGAATAACAAAGTTCTTCCTCCTTAAAATGAGAAATAATTTTCTTTTTTAGTTTGTGCAGCACTAAGTTTACTGTCCTTCCATAATAGGATATATTTTTAATTTCTCTTAATTCTCTGCCAAGGGAATAAAGAGATGACATGTGGAAGTGGCACGGAGAAGTTCTTGGTACATACATACTTTTTATGTCACTGAAAACTCTTTTCTCTACAGTCTTTTCAAAGTGAGGTCTTTGCAATGGGTGGCACATAGCAAGACTTTCCCTGGTGGGGATTAATGCTCAGAGCCAGAGAGAGAGAGAGAGAGAGGGAAGTTGGAAATACAGAAAGGAGAGGTGGTGGGACTGAAAGTCAAATAGCAAGGAAATCTGTTCGAGTTCAGATCACATATAAACTTTCCAAATAACTGACACATGAATCAGTGAACCAATGCGGACGTAAAAGCATCAGTGGAACAAGGGTGTGGCACCCATTTAAGGAAAATGAATTAAATGGTTGGCTAGATCACAGGGAAAGCAGGCAGGGATGCTTTCAGACTCTAGGTTTGTGATGGATATTGGAGTTAATTAAACTAAAATATTGCTTTTAAACAAGTTTGTTGACCAAATATGTAAATTAGGGCAGGGAGGGTTACACAGAGAGAATTCATTTACTGATGTTTCAAAGTCATGTAAAAACAATGATAATATTGCTGTTTTAGTTTTTCCTTTGATGTCATTTATTACTTGCATTATTATTATTTTGTTAGACCAGAGCTGGTGGTCTAATGAGTGTCTAAATTTGGTGTGTGTCTTTATTCTTCCTGTTCTTTTATTCTAATTTCAGGCAAAAAAATTCCTTTTTTCAGAACTAGTTAGTTTTGGGTTGTTTGAAGCAATCCAAGAATACCTGAATAAACTCTGTAGAATATCAAGAAGTGTAAACACAAATTACTGTTTTCCATGCCAGCCAGGTAGGGGTCCACATGGCATTGTTCTTAGTTCCCGTCATAACTTAATGGGAAACTGTCACAATGTCCAGAGCCCTTGATGTCCTACAAATGAAGAAGGAGGATGTCCTCAAATTCCTTGCAGCAGGAAACCACTTTGGTGGCACCAACTGGGATTTCCAGATGGAACAGTATATCTACAAAAGGAAAAGTGATGGCATCGACATCATAAATTTGAAGAGGGCCTGGGAGAAGCTTCTGCTGGCAGCTCGTTCTATTGTTGCCATTGAAAACCCAGCTGATGTCAGTGTCATATCCTCCAGGAATACTGGCCAGCGGGCTGTGCTGAAGTTTGCTGCTGCCACTGGAGCCACTCCTATTGCTGGCCGCTTCACTCCTGGAACCTTCACTAACCGGATCCAGGCAGCCTTCTGGGAGTTACTGATCCCAGCGCTGACCACCAGCCTCTTACAGAAGCATCTTACGTCAATCGGCGCACCATTGCTCTGTGTGACACAGTTTCTCCTCTGCGCTATGTGGACATTGCCATTCCGTGCAACAACAAGGAAGCTCGTTCTGTGGGTCTGATGTGGTGGATGCTAGCCCTAAGAAGTTCTGTGTATGCATGGCACCATTTCCCGTGAACACCCATAGGAGGTCATGCCCGATCTCTACTTCTACAGAGATCCTGAAAAGATTGAAAAGGAAGAGCAGGCTGCTGCTGAAAAAGCTGCTACCAAGGAGGAATTTCAGGGTGAATGGACTGCTCCAGCTCCTGAGTTCACTGCTACTCAACCTGAGGTTGCAGATTGGTCTGAAGGTGTGCAGGTGCCCTCTGTGCCTATTCAGCAGTTCCCTACTGCAGACTGGAGTACCCAGCCAGCCCCTGAAGACTGGTCTGCAGCTCCCACCGCTCAGGCCACCGAGTGGGTAAGAACAACCACCTAGTGGTCTTAAGGTGTTGTCCTGTGAATATGCAAGCAAAATGGAAATGAGGTTATGGAAAATAAACACAAATTTCTAAAAAAAAAAAAAAGCAAATTACTTTGTACAAGTTCCTTTGTCTTTCTGGGCTTTGCTTCAAACATTGATTAAATGAAGGGAGTGGATTAGATGATCCCCAAGTTTCTTCCAACTTTAATCTTCTGCTTCAAAGAATATTGGCAGCCGATAAAGTGGTGGTCAGAAATTGCAGTGGGTCTCAGAAGCCATGATTTAGGCTAATCCCATCTGTAAGCATAATAGGCAGTAGTGGGTGTGATTATTAAAGAGTTTTGGGAACTCTATAAAAAATATCAGTGGTGCCTGAAACTTCCATTATTGACCTGGCTCTTAAGAGAGGAGGAAAACTCAAATTGAGACCCAGGAGGGAAATGTAAGCAGAAAGAAGAGTGAGTGACCTGGCCACAGAGGGGAACAATGTCTTTTAAAGGAACATGCTCCTGGCCTCCAGTCAGTTTTTGCCTTTGGGAACATGGGTTTAGGGTTTTTGGGTTGTCTAAGTTTTTAAGAGGTTTTAAGATGTTGCTTCACAGCACTGGACCAAACAAGCATCGTTGATCTAAGTTGCCTCATGCTCTAGCAGTGTTTGATGTCTGTTTCAGAGCCACAGGCTAAGATTCTTGCTATGCCTTGAATGTTTGTGTTATCCCAAAATTCATGTTGAAGCCTAATGTTCTTATAATGTACCTTGAACAGGAATGAGGAAAGAACAGACTACAAAATGGGCATTGGTTAACTGCAGTTTACTACCAGACAATCTAAAAGTTGATACCATGACTTAACCATGAGGGATGAGATGAAAGCCAAACACCCAAACACTGCTTTTTAGAAAAGGTGTCACAAAGACAATGTGAGTAATTTCCAAGTGAACTGAAAAGACCATAGTATTAGAAGAATGTAGGGGAGGGAACATGGAGGTGAAAGGCCAGTCCTGCCCTGAACATTGAGGAAGTTCACTTCACCTCTTTCCACATCTGTTAAAACAAGGGTGCTGAAGTCAATGACTTCTAACATTCTTTCCAGAGCTAATACTTTTTAATTCTATGATTCCACGAAAAGAAGTCTTTCTGAAGAAGGTATTTGACTTGGGTAGGGTTTAGTTGTGGTGGGGAGGTTCCTAACACAGAAATATTTGATCAGCCACCCTCAACCCTCTTGAAGTAACTCACGCCACTTCCCACCACCATCATCTCATCACTTTGTCATTGCCTACAGGTGTCTGTCTTGCAGGTGAGAAGAGATAGACTAATTCTGGTCCAGGTGTCTACAGGAAGAGATGGATTTAAATCAATGTCCAGGTTTTCATTCTGTCTGTAGTGCTTCGGGTTACTGTCCTTATGAGAGCAAAAGCAGAAGAGATCTGCTTATTATGCTGGCTTAAACTGGCCTGTTGGACTTGGCTATCATCTCTCTCCTGATTTCTCAAAGGTCTCAAAGTTCAAATAAACTACTTAGTTTCAGTTTGGTGATGTGAAACTTTAGCTTGAGTGACTCCATTTTGGTATGGTCTGTTGAGGCAAGGCAAGAACTCAGTCTAAATCAATGATCTCTCATAATTTTAATTTAAAAAAATTTATCCCCTTCATACTTCAAACAAAGGAGAGGGGTACTCACAGCAGGATGGGAAGATTATTTCAGCAGGCCAAAAGTGCTTCAGCGTGGTGCCTGGTATTGTCTATGTGGCTTTTCCCTTACCAGAGGAATTTGGTATAAAATGAAACCAGCCATTTCATCCAAAAAAACTGACTTAAACCTTAAAGGAATTACTACTTGCTACTATTATTGCTACTTGTTTCAAGTAGCAATAGTTTTCCTTGATTTCTAGGACATCTCTTTTACCTCTGACTTTAATACAAAGATCTGAATCTTTGTGGATGGGAATTTGTGCCAGCCCATCCTGAAGGCTGTGTGACCTCTTCCTTCTAGTGGAGCCCTAGTAACAGCATCATAATGACCATCAGAGCACCTATCAAGTGTGAGGGTCGATTCTGTTTCTTATTTTCCTGCAAGTTAGAATAGTTTCCAAGTCTTTTGGGAGAAATTTTTCACATTAACATTTTTGAAGAGCCCGGACCTTCACCTCCATTTATCATTCTAATTTTCCAAATAATCTCTACCAGGTGATTGATGGTCTTTGTTTAACCCAGTTCAGAATGGAAACTGTGAAGGTGGCTCTGGAGACAGACTGCTGGGTTCTAATCCCACCTCTCTCCTTTGACCTTGGACAACCTCAGCACTTATTACTAAACTTAAATTTAATATGCATATGCTTTTACTATCTAATGTGAACTCTAAGTCCATATTCAAATTTCTCTAATTGTTCCAGTAATGTCCTTTGTAGCTCTTGTGGGGGATTGAGAAACCTCTTTATCATCACTTAGTTCTTATAGAAACTGTATTAATATAAGAGCTGACTAAAAAGAGAAAAACAAGAAAGTTTTATTAATTTTACAAATACATTGATATTGTCACAAGAGAGTGAAGTGGAAAGAAATGATCAAAGCATGATGCTTTTATACTTTTTAGACATAGAACAGTAATCTGTGAGGGAATGATAGGACAAATTGGTCTCTGGACTAAGGTAGTAAATTCTAAGGATGCTGTGAAGAGTTATATGGGGATGGTGTAGAAGCTACTGGAAAGTGTTAACTTCAATGACTTTGTTTATTCAGGTCATTATAGCCCCAATGATCAGTCTTTGATGACCATAGCTATTTTCCAGCTGTGGTATATAGAGGACATCCCTCCCATAAGAATCCTGTGGCTTACTGTATGGTAAAGGCAAGTTGAGTGGCCTTTCTAAGGGTGCAGTTCCTCAAAGGATTTTTAGCTTGAAAGAATCATTATGCAAATCGACATACTGTGAGATGGCATGTCTTAACTCCTTCGCTGCTGCTTTTCCAACCAGAGTTAGTAAAAGATTTTGTATCATCTTTCCTTTAATCTATCTGCAGTTAATCTAGTTTATGTATCCTCCTTTAATCTAGAGCACTGCCTATTTTTTTTTTTTGTCCTTGACTTTAATGGTCAGACCAGTGGTTTTGCAGAATATCTCTGTATTTGATTGTCTGAACATGGCTATTTAATTTTTGACACTTCTAAATTCTGGGAAGTTCTTTCTATGGAACTAGGAGTTTGCCAATTTTACCCATTGATGCCAGTTTTAACTCTAAGAAATACTCATCATTTGTTAAAAGGCTTAATCAATGAATGAGTATTAATGAACTTCCAATGGAAAAGCCCAGGCTTTTGGTGTCTAGAAACTTGGGGACAGAGTCCTTTTCCGAGGCAAAGTGCTAACTCGATAGGTGTCTGGCCCAGAAAACCATATTTCTAGAAAGCAGGGGTGGCAAGAAAAATGTAATGTAAATAAAAAGAGTTGCAGTGTTTGGTATGCATTGTGATCTTTTTCCAGTTGAGACATATCTCAGCTTTGCTTAGAAGAGATTTGTGTGCTTCATAGAGGTGGAAGCAACCCTGTGTATATTTGTGTACAAAACTTGTAATTTTAGCAACTGCTAACACTATATTAATTTTTTAAAAAATGAATTGGTTTTATTAGATTTAAATATTTTTCCTCCAAGCATATATTTCCAGGACATATGATTGTCAGATAAGTAGCTTAGTGATTTATAAAAATAGGAAAGTACTTGAAGATGTAGCATTCTGAATTTATTCTTGACAAAAACAAATGCCCTCTGCACTTAGTAATGTCCCTCGGGAGTAGGAAAAGTAATTTAGTACGTAGTTCCTTGGTGCTCTGAACAAAGCTGTCAGGGAACTTAATCTAAAAGCTGAAATTGTGACTTAACCATGAGGGATGAAATAAAAGCCAAACCCCCAAACACTGATTATTAGAAAAAGTGTCACAAAGCACAATGTAGTTTCCAAGTGAATTATAAAGACCATAGTCTTAGAAGAATGCAGGGGAGGGAACATGGACGCGAAAGGCCAATCCTGCCCTGAACGATGAGAAAGTTCACTTCACCTCTTTCCACATCTGTTAAAACAAGGGTGCTGAAGTCAAATTCTAACCTTCCTGTCAGCACTAACACTTTTTAAACCCGTATTTTACTTGAGTAGGATTTGGTCATGGTGGGGAGGTTCCTAACAGGTGCAAATAATGGACCAGCCGCTCTCAATCCTCTTGAATAACTCACGACACATTCCACCAACATCTCATCACTGTGTCGTTGTCTACGGGAGTCTGTCTTGGGTGTGAGAAGAGATAGACTAATTTTTATCCATGTGATTGCAGCAATCAATCACCATCGAGGCTTTCGTTCCTTTCTGCAGTGGGAGATGTTGAGATTCACCTAGCAGCACTCGAATTTGTGCAGATCTGTTCTTTTATCATCAATGGCATCCCCAGTGTGGTCCAAACATAAATCTCTTTGCTTTCAGAAGTTCTGTCTGGACCAGATGCGTCCCCTTCCATGGTGATTCAGTAATGGGGGACCAGTTGATATGATGCCACCAACTGGGCACCAGTTTTCTCACGTGCAGTGTTGTCCCTCGAAGGATTATCTCAGGGCCCAAAACACTGACTCCACTTTTTAATATCTTTTGCAGATGGAGGTTCACCATTTCATCTCCCACTGCCACTAGCAATTGTCATTTCTGAAAGGATCTATCGAAGGCTGTGAGATCTTACTGAAGGGGAAAAATATACACATATGTACTTGTTCTAACAATTGGCATAAAATTTCAGAGACATTATATGTCCTTACTGCAACTTGAACATGAAATTAAAAATTGTTTTTGGTTCAGTCCACGTTTAAAGAATGAAGTTTCATTAATACATGGTTCATTAAGCTAATGTTCTTCTTATACTTCTTTAGAGTGAGATTGTCTCAGGGACATGGTTATTCAATTGGAATTTCTGCCCCTCTGAATTCCAAGTTCTCACTCATAAAGTACACATTAAAATCTTTTTAAAAATTCAGTGTCAGGCTAGAGCAGTGGCTCAGCAGCTAAAGAGCTTGCCTGGCATGCACAAGGACCCATGTTCAAACCTCAACGCTACAAATTCAACTGTCAGAGAAACAAGGACCAGATGAAAAAGTAAATAAAATTGTTTCTCTCTCTCTCTCTCTCTCTCTCTCCCCCTCCTCCCTCTCTCTCTAAAAAAAAAAAATCAGTGTCAAGAATATAAGACGCATGTTGCCTGAGTAGGCTATGGTGTCTATTCTGTGTCCCACGGGCTTTTTTTAGTCACTAGCTTTTGTTTTCTTCTTGTAATGCTTTCAGTTGCTTCTTTTGCTTGCAAAGCTCTGTCAGGCACATCCCAGCTATACTGTGGGACTCCACGCTGCATCAGGAAGCCACCTCCACCCCTTACCTGGGATGTGGCCATGTTACTCATGCTGCCGAGTGATCTGTCACTATGGACATTTTGTTAGTCCATTTCTTTTGATACAGCAGATGTTGAGACTCTCCCACCTCAACTCTTTTACACAATACAAGTCCCATGTATCTCTTTTGCTTTTTGCCGATTAGGTAATTCACTCATAAATTCAAGTGAACATTGTTTTCCTTGTCTCCTTTCCTATCATCCCCAGTTAACCATTGTCTCTCATGAAATGAGTAGCACTTAAATTAGACCTACTTATCTATTTTCCAATTTAGTCAAAGGCAAAGTCCAGGCTTGGCCATAACTCTGCTGTGTTCTGAGGAAATATGTCCTGCAGTGAGAAGGCACAGACTCTGATGATGAAAAACCGAGCTACATCCAGCAAGAGTTCTGATTTCCTGCGTTCAGAGGTCTTTTTCTTCCGTGGGCTGTCTTTGCTTTCTACCTCTTTGTGAACGTTCTCCCAGGCAGTTTGGCGATGTTCAATGTCTTCCTCTTCAAAAGTCCAGCAATAGGTTTTAGTAGCCTATAGCCATTAAAAAGCTGATCTAAGTTCTATGAAGCTTCATCTGACAATCTATCATCTGTCAATGCCCATTTTAGACTCAGAATTCGGAAATTTATTTAAAATGTGATGTGGACTTTGCCCAACGTTCTAAGCTTTGAAGAGCAGAAATCCCAAGAATCCCAGAAATGCAGGGAATTAAAAAACAGTTATTTCCAACTTATTAAATTACAGGTAAAGGTTTTGGAGCATTGAATTGTTAAGATTTAAAAATGGAGAACAGTTTCCAAAAATGATAGTTTAAATTGAGTTTTTTTAAAGCTTAAAATTAAAGCATAATGAGCCTTGTAGGAAACAGTTATTTTTCAGGAAAACTACCATTGTCCAGGAATTATAAAGCTTTAACATATATTTATTGTGATCTCAAGTGTCAAATGAAAATTTCCCAAAGAATTCTTGGAGAAATTGTTAATGGTTTGTGATGATTTACAGGGTTTCCTTTGATCTTTGGGCTTGAGTCTGGGGAGGATAATCAAGGACAGGGGTAATAGTCACAGAAGCACCAGAAACCATTTAAGCCCCAACCCAAAGAAATCAATGGGGTCAAGAGTCATTTGTAGTTCTCTGGCAGCCTTCCCTGGAGTCTCCACCCTAGACAGCTGCCAGAGTTTCACTGCTGTCCTCTCTGTTAACACTGTGGCCCACAGGGACTGCTGTTCCTTCTGTTTGGGCTGTTACATTCAGAAAAATAGCCAGTTTCTTGACACTTCCTCTCCTAGGATCTTGATGAAGCCAGAGTGTCTCTTAATGGTATTAATTAGACATTAACAGAAATAATGTCTCCCACTAGCCACCAGTTGTACACTGGGTTTTTCAGACTAGAGAATTCATTTCTTGAGGTCAGTGACTTACTGTACTGTCTTACCTCCAACTTATTCCTTCTACACACTCCCATCCTAAGTGAGGACAAGCTCATGAACTTGACACACAAGGCCCTCAGCAACTGCTTTTTGGTCTTATACCTCCAAAAAATGGAATACACTGATAGTTGCTCTTCACTCCAGCTGTAGTCAATCCTTTCCATTCATGGATTCTATATTGACAAATTTCTTCTGACCACCCATTATTGCAAAAGTTCATCTGAAACCCCAAATCAATATTTGTTACTTTTTGGCAGTCATTCAGGAACATGGGCATGCACAGAATGGCGAAAAATTTGTCATTGGATGGACAAGTTGCTAGCTTGTACACACGCACACTTTGCCTTCTTATTTTAGTCCTTGTGTTGTAAACAAATGTCCTTCCTGAGGTTGGTTTAGTGCCAAGTTTTTGTTATTTAAAATAGTCTCCAAGTGCTATGCTGAAATGCCCTGCCATGCTATGAAGCATGGGAAGGCTGTGACATGCCATATAGAAAGTACATGCGTTAGATAATCTTCGTTCTGTCGCCAGTTACAGTGCTGCTGGCTGTGAGGCCAGTGTTTACAAAAAAACACATATATCCAATAAAGCATCTTTAGACAGAAACACAAATAAACAGCAGTTACAGATTGGTCAATAACACTGTTGTGGTGACATGTTCTTGGGAAACATACCATGTACTTGCAGGAGCAGTGGTCCAGTATTTACTAGTGCAATGTTTGTGAGACTTTATAGAATGTAACTACTGCAAATAGAAAGAATCAAGTGTATGCAAAATGGCTTGTAGGTCTTTAAACATACCAAGTGCCAGCTAGTATGTGTGCCTTAGGGTGACCTGTCTGGCAAGCTCTTCTCCAGCTCCTCAATCTGCCAGCCCCTCTTCATTCTTCAAGATATAGTCTATTAATTCATTTGTCCCTTAGTTTAGAGGGTGTTTTTCCCACAACGCATTATGTAAATGCACATAATTACTTTAATATGACACTGAAGGATAATTTCAAAATCTCAGAAGTGCAAGTGGTGCTAATGTGGAAAGGAGTTTTGGGGATGAGCAGGTCCTGTGGGGTGGGGAGGGGTGGTTTGACTGAGTAGTGTGTTTCTTCTCTTTTTCCTTATAGGGTAAATTCCTCCACACTCCAGAAGTTCCATTCTTGTGGATGACTCTGGTTTTGAGCAATTTGAGTGATTTAGGCTGGAAAATACCTGAGGAAAACCTTTGTTACTATAAATACATGAAAACAAAAATAACAGCATCGGATGGCCTGCTAAGTTTCCAGGGAGAAAAATGGGGAAGCTATTAGAACACAGATAAAAGTGGGTAGAGAAAAGTCTCTTGCCCACTCTCCTGTCTGAGTCCCATTGGGCACCAAAATTCTCTTTTGAGATATAGGATTCAGGAACGCGAAAAGAGGGGCTGAATCCTCTTTTCCTACTAGAGTCTATGCAGGCTCAAGAAATCAACATATTGACTATTGAGCCCAAAGGGGCCTCAGCAGCCCACAGGATTATCACCATGGGGAGGGGCTGCTGATTGTCCTCACTAGACAGAAGGGCAGAGCAAGCTACCCATTGTCTACAAAGGGACCACAAAGCTGGGAACGAGCAATGTGTGTTCAACAAGCAGGCAGGCTGATGAGATCTAATCTAAGTTGGTGTTGTTATGTACCAAATACCAGACTGTTGCCTCCTGCAAAAGATGTCTCCCTACCCCTTAGACTGGGACACAACCATGGGAACCACAAATTCACCTAGACTAAGTTTCTGCCACCCCAGCAGAATGGCAGTTTTACATAGAAAAAAATAACAAAAGCTGTAGCATATTCCTCGCACACTGGAGTCATTGAGATTTGTACCTACTAGAAGATGTAAAAATAACCATCCATCAGAACTGTGTTGGTAAATATGCAATAATTGTCACAAAGAACTAGGTCACTCAGGAAGAGCTTACAGTCAAATGTACAGAGCCTCTCAAAATATAAATCTGTGGTTTATTTGATATGTCTTTATGTTATTTCACATAATTTTCCATTTATACTTTTGCATGGACTTTCTGTAATCTAGATGAGCATGTCCAGTCTCATATTCTGCCCCTTCTTAACCCCTGGTCCAGTTTCTGTCATCTAATAGGCAATTAGTAAGTAATTATTGAATTAAGGAATTAATACAAAGAACATGTAATTATTCATGAAATCCTGGGAAACTTATATCAGAGGACACCCTTGAGGCTTAAGGCATACTCTAATTGGCAGACAAGGAGAGTTGTCTGTCCAATATCCATTCCTTCCTTCAGAGGGGTGGTGCGTTCAGTCCTAGGTGCAACCTTCATGGGCCTACTCCAGGGGTTCCTTGCTTCCTGGGCCTCTTACAGCTCTGGTGGTCATATGACCCAGGGCTGGTTATTCCCAGATATGGCAAGAGTTGTATGTATTATCATCTGGGAAATCTTTCACTTTACTGACTGATTTGTTTTGTGCAGTACTTAGTCTTACTTCTTTTGATCTTAACTGTGGCAACAGTCATTTTATAACCAACAGAGCAAGTTCCAGAGAACTGAAGAGATGCCAGCTCTGACATTGTTGAACTGCTGAGTGGACACCAGAAGCTGTTGACTTCTGGACTTTTTGTTATGGGAAAACCCAGTCCGGATCACGTAGGACGTGGTTAGGAATTCTGTTACTTGTAGCCACAGCATTTCTAAATGACACATTGATAAGAGATTAGATAGGTGAATGTAGAGAGAGAAATGGAGAGTTCTTTCGCTGGTTTTTCCTCAGAAGAGCTTTTGAGTTATGGTCTTTTCCAAGGAAGTGGGAATCGTGGAAATGTGTGAGTCAGGATAGGGTAACTTACGTGGAAATGTGTGAGTCAGGATAGGGTAACTTACGCTGAAGTCACAAGTCAGCGTACCTACTAGAAGATGTAATTCTGCCCCCAGGCAATCTGTCTCACAGCCTGTTGTTGTGAACAATACAGCCTTTGGAGTGTGGGAAGCCAAGAGACTGACAAATGCCTTTGGACTCCTAGTTCCTCCAAGCTTTTGGCCACATGTCTATCTACATTTAAATTCATTGAAATGAAAAATACTGTTCCTTTCTTGCTGTTCAAGGTGTCATCAGCAGTCACATTTCAAGCACTCAACAGGCACATATGGTTAGTGAATTCAGGCAGAGTAGATATGGAACATTTACATCATCATAGAGAGTTTTATTGGGCAGTATTATTTTATAAGAGGAGTGGGACACTTTTCTGTAAAGGGCAGGTAGTGTACATTTTAGGTTTTGCAGGCCAAGAGGTTAATTTGAAGATATCATGTGTTTGTGGCAACCACTTTTTTGCCCTTGTAGCCCAAAAGCAGTTAAAGACAATGTGCTGTATAAATGAATGGGTTTGGCTGTGTTCCAATAAAATTTTACTTACAAAAGCAGGTTCTGGGCCTGTTTTGTTGACCTCTGCTTTCTAGTGTTAGCTATCGAGATGTTGGACTTTCAACATAAACTATTGTAATCTAATACTTCTTTATCAACTAGATATTCGATAGAATATTGTTCTAAATAGTCCACATGACACTAACATATGCTTAGAATGAATGTGAGGAAAGAAAGCAGACATTTTATTTTCTGGATTAATAATGCTCCTGCTTCAGCACAATTTTGTGATTTTTAATAATTTTATTATTACAAATTATTTGCCTCCTTTTCTGTCCTCAAGCAGTCATAACAGCTTAATTAATAGCTAAAATCCTCAGTTGAGCATGTTGAGGGTTTAAAACTGGCACAAAAGATCATAAGAAATTTAATAGAAAGTGTAAATGATCTGATTTAGACCAATTTGATTTCTTGTCTGCTGAGTCATTAGCAGGGCTGCTAATAGAATTCCCAGAGCGCAGGACTAGAGGGCAGTAGTAAATATGACTGACTTTGGGCAAATAATTCACACGATCAGGCTTATATTTTCTAATTTAACCTTCTAGCACATTAGGTTGATTGTATATGGTGGCTACAATATCCTAAACTGCCACCGTGGTGGATGAAATTTTTATTAGACGATATCACCCCCTACCGGATTTCTTCTGGATCTGCAAGTGAATTCTCTCT